>JAMKCH010024594.1:0-30741 GCA_023653785.1 Ophioderma brevispina
AATATTGGTCGAGACCAAATAGGGCACTTTTCGCTCATAATAATCCAACCAAACATCATTTAGCACGAATATTTCACATGGTAATGAAAAAGAGTAGCTTTCTTCTGATCCCAAATGTTTAACCACTGCCGTAAAATCTATCTGGGTCCCGGGGACGAGGCTATTGGCAATCGGGGCGTCGCCATGGCTCTTTTAAGTAGAATTACAATAATAATCTGTCAGATATAATTTTATGGGGTCATTGAGATATTATTAATTGATTGATTATACGCCTGGACAGCTTGGTGTTTGATTTATTGGGCAAATAAGGAGGTCACCTATCCTTTGCCATTTTGCAGATTTTTACATGTTGTACGGCCATTTTGGCTGCCATCTTGGATTTGAAAACATGTTAACAATATTAATCATTTTAAATTAATCTCTGTGTTGCTGTGTAGCTTATATACCATTGTATTGACAAAAAAACAAGTATTTCGTTTGTTGTAAGCGACCTTAAGAATCCTAGTAGCCTATTTAATTGATTTTGGCTGTGCCAGTTTGTAATTTGGTGCGAAAATCAGGGCCTTTCGCCCCGGAGATCAATTTTGGCATCAGTCACAAATGGTGCCTAGGTTCAGAGGAGGTCTAAAAAACAGGGTGAGGTATCCTCTCCGAAAGTAGTGCCTACAATTGACCAGCTCCTCTCACAAACTAACGGTTACCTACAGAAAGAGAATTGTTCAATACAGAACTGTAGTGGGAAGAACGTTATAAACTGGTGCAATTGGATGGCCAATCGTCCATAAGTGACGGAGAACAGCAAAGCAGCCAATGTAAAAACATTAATAACCCATATAGACTGAATGCATCAGTTTCCCATGTCAACGAGTCTGTCTAGTACTTTCACAATGGCCACAGTGTTTTTATGCAACTCAAGGCCTAGTCTCCAATGGCCAAGGACTGTAAATAACCCCCACATCAATATCCACGCCCATTAAATATACAAGAACTCTCAGTCAAAGCTTAATTTGAAAGCTAGTGTAGTCGTTGTTTAACGTTAAACTTTGAAACGCACGCAGCTCTTTAAGACATCACCAAAATATTCATCAACGAAAGCAAAACCATTAAGTTTATTGTGTAGTAATTTTTTTTTTTGCTTAAGTGAAAGCATTTTTTATCTACTATATAACCTATTTTTCTACTAATCTAGAACTGAGTTTGTGTCTAGTTCGCTAGATAATTAGCTACATTGACAAGTGAACTTTTTTTCTCGAAAAAATCCATAATTGGACAATGTTGAACTTTCTCTCTAAAACATCCGAATTGTTTCTCTTGGGTCATATTATGTTTTCTTCAACTTTGTGTGGTTTGCTATGCTTGCGGGGTATTGTATACATGGGTTACAGATCAACTCCTCGTTTGTTATTACTCTGTGTATTAATCCGCTTTTTGATGGTCTGTAGATGACAAGGTTTTTTGCGTAAGGAAGTTACTAGCTCTGTCTTTTTAAGACTTTAATAAATAACAACTAGGGAATAACCTAGCTTGCTACAGTCTCAGATGTTTGCGTCTGACACAAGTTCACAGACAAAACGCAAACAAACGTGGAACAACTTGCATTAGCACTTCCCACGATCTCTCAAGTTCAACAAAACTTTTTGGGCGCGCTGTGGACAACCGCCACGTGAGATGACTGACTAAACTTAGATAACTTGGAATATACTGGATTTAATCAAATAACACCTGGCAGTTGTATCTTTTAATTATCCCGTGTTTTTCTACTACTTCGGAACGGGTAGCTTTAAACTCCAGTTATAATTGTAGATTTTAACAATAAACCAACATATGCCGGTTACCAAGGGAGGGAGGTGATGGTATGCAAGCTTACGTTTTTTAGCATTCAGTGAATGAAAAGAAGTTTGTCGAAGACCGCGGAGGTTATCTTCTTGAGAGCCGATTTAAGTATTTGATGGCCGATAAAAATTTAAGTAATGGGTCACATAACGGTTGCCCTTATGAGTGGAATTATATACCAAAAAATGAAGGCAACGATAACCATTTTTTCCTTATCGTTGAGTAAGGACACCTTTGCGGACTACACTACGCCTATAGATGCACCTAATCCTATCGCTCAACTACCAACCCTGGATGGTTAGCACCATTGATCCACCCGAAAAGAAGGAAAATCTTAAAATTAGCAGGTGCTTAAAAGATAGGGCTGTGAGGACTCTCATAAGGTATTATTTTTCCTCTGAAAAATTGACAAAAGGAAGCCTAAAAACACAGTGTTCAAAGACCTGAATCTTATCCATTTTCGATTACGTTGTTATAAATTAAGTGTCCATACGGCAGTAGTGGCTAAAATATCCGAATTTGTTCTTAAGAGGTTGATTTGCGATCTTAAACTTGCAGGGTGTATTAGGCTACACTTGTAACAAAACAAATACAAATCCAATTTTGGGTAATTTTTTTTTCGGCCGTTTGATGCGGGCTTTTTTTCATGGGTAAGGCGCCGTCTATAATCGATTTTGTTGAGGCGCGGACCTGTTAGTCAGAATCCATCACCTATTTAAACTGAAATTTTAAACTCATTATGAGATAATTTCAGTTTTAATAGTTGCAATGGAATTATGAATTAATTTTCTTAGCCGACTTGTTACGCTTACGTTCACGTCTTTTTTTTAATTAGTTTTCACATGTCATTAGTTCTATTATAGTGATAAAGCATCTTGTAATAGATGTAAGGACTGTGGATGTTTTAAAACATACCTGTTGAATTTTTCACTTTAATGCAAATGCTTATAAATGCCCTATTTTATGGGTGAAATAGTAAAAAAAAAAGATGTGTTAAACACATTACACTGTTAAACAGGGTATTAAATGTAAACACGATGTTGATTTTGTAAACGTTTCTTCTATGTTAAAATATTTGGAGTCTGAGCCATTAACACTCATTAAGTGTTCATTAAGTGTGTGCTCTAATAATGCACCGTTAAGTTGATCTATGAACTCTCGTTTTGCAAGAACATTTCCATGTAAGCATCGTTGATGACACTGGCGTGTTTGACAGTGGCAGGCTTTGCCCCTAGTTCCTACTGATTCATCTAGTTTCACTGATTCTTTACCGGATACAAGTTTACTTAAGACTTTGGCTGTTAATAATTAAGGTTATAATTGTATTAGACCAAGACTCATCACCAATTGGGCATGTGTCCATTCCACACACACTTTCCTTCTTTCGGTACAAATTATTTTTCCGTTCTTTCTTGCTTTTCTAAGGTGTGTTGTTTTTTGTTTTCTGTTCGTTCTGTCTTCTTTTGGTTTCATCGCTTTGTGCAACATCCTTTGTACGCTGCAAAATAGGGATTAAGGCATAATAGTGCTTCGCTGTAGATCCGAACAAAAATCCCCCCTTTTCAAGTACAAAATCTGAAAAAACCCTTTTTTTTGTAATTCGTAGGTTCGCGAGTCAGCGGTCCTAACGAGTCACCATAACATCTTAAAAATCATACAAAATGACTTTGGATATTCGTGGGGTTTGCGCGAGTAAGTAAGTCTAATCTTCTCTACAAGTGCTAAAATCGAGAAGTGCTCTTAGATGGGGTAAATTGACATCTTACAAAAATTGGCCACTTAATTGTCAGTATGTGCCCTTGAAAAAGTACTATTTTACTTACCTTTCACTTTACGGTATACAAAGTTTTAAAACTTATGATATTTTGTGGAAATCACCGATAATGCCTTTAATAATCTCTTAAAATATTAAAAATTGGATAGGCCCTCATACATTGGAGCATCATCAGCCATACCGTTAGGGTTCAGTACCAATGTTGGCATAAAAATAAGAACAAAAAGTACAAGCCCATTAACCATTTTTAATATAAGACTTGCCAACGTGATTATAAGTACAACGTAACAATGGCATAAGTATTTTTATCACACCCGAGCAGCCTAAAACAATAGTTTTTCTTTTATACTTTAACGCATTTTAAAAATATCTATAATAATAGACGCGTACCTGCGAATACCAGGTAAACGCCAGTTGTACAGAAACAACAAGCGGTTTTAATAGTCATTACAGGGATCATAATACTTTGAAGCCAATATCAAACCTATGTGTTTAATATTCTCGAGGAAACATCGAACGGGGCCATTACGTATAGAACATAAGTCAGTAGCTTCAAAGATGGCGTCAACAAATATATGCGAGTTCAAAAAAAGACGAGTCCCCCTGACAAATGTGCATTTTTCTAGACAACTTAGGCTCCTTACCTGTTACAAAAATGTTAAAATGTACACGGAAATTTTAACATTTACTGGGCCAAAAAGTTTCACACAGCAGTTGACCTTCTCCTGAAATGACGTCATTTATTAATGGTGATGACAAATAAAAATGGCCTTTCTTGCATCAGGTCTTTAACAGTCGAGAAATCAAGTTTTAAAAAATATCTTTTTAAAGATTCTTTTTTCCCCTATAGAACTGAACATCCGATTCCCCAAAATGTGGCACCACAAGATAGCTTAGAGTTTCCTTCTTTTCGATTGGTACAAATTAAGTACTGCAACCTTCCCATTATGACGTCACTATGACGTCATAATTTGAGGAAAGTATAAAATATGTATAGGGTGGAAAATTGATATTCGCAATGTTTCCGACTCAAAAATTGTAGCACTAAACTCTCTGAGCATAAAAAATAGTCATATCCCATTAAGGAGCAAAAACCGTGTTGAAATCGGATATGTCCAATTTTTTTTTGGTGAAAAAACACATTTTCCCCCTATTCTAACACTGTGTACTCTGCTAGAAATTGACATTTGGTGCTGACAGGTGAACTTTATAACGTCAGCCTGACGTAATTCTAAGGCATGTTGGTACTTAGTTTTTGGTAGCAATGGAAGAAGATGACCATAGCATCCATTGGTACCAAAATCAGTGTCTGTGGTATTCCCGTGTTGTACTAGGCATGTTTGTACTTCCCGTCCGGGATTTTCTCGATTGTTAAAAAAATGCCTATGCCGAAAGTTGTAATTTTTAATTTCGTCGCCAAATTTAATAAAGACGCCAATTTCAGAGACGATTAACATTGTGTATTTTTTTTGTCACATTAAATGTGTAACATTGCCCAAGTGAACATTTACTTTTTATAACAGGTTAAGGAGCCTTAGACTTTTCCAGAAAAGTGTACGTTTGTCAGGGGGGACTTATTTATTTTGAACTGTATATTTGCATGTCATTTGAAAGCCATCAAAAAGAATATGGCAAAGACTAAGGCTTTGTTTGGACAATTGAAGATGCATTTTTTTCAGCTGATTCTGAAGATGCACTGTAAAATTAATAATTTGACCTTTTTGAAACAATGTCAAAATTGATGATACAAATTTTGATCGTTTCAAACACACCTGGAGTGCTTGCCGTTTCAAGGATTAACTATCAACGCTGTTCGTTTATAGTGTTAATCGAGGAAAGGCCCCCATTTAACTTCTTTCTTCAGAAAGTCTAGCATGTAAACGCGCTAAAGTGTTTTTTTAAGTCTTTTTCTGAAAACCAATTATTGTTATATTTTTCGAACTCTCGGTATAAACCGTTGTATAAAACACTTTATAGACCTATGTTAATACTAGTCCTAAAAGAGTTTCTAACGGAAGGCTTTGTCCTCCTCGGTACGTTTTGGTCAAAACCAGGAAAAACTAGGTGAGTCAACGTACAAAGAAGAATTTGCTCTGAAACTTGGCAAATATTTTTGATTTTTTCGTCTTACCATAATCCTAAGACATTACCACCATTACCCCCCATAATGATCCATCTATTTCATTCACCGTATCACTGGCAGACGTTTTCCGGATAGCCCAATTATTCAAGATATAATTATGGCCTGGCAAAAGGCAGTTAATGTGGTTATGGTATGGGTAACTTCTGTAATTAAAGGATACCCTAAAGCTCTCTTTGGCCCTGTCTGTAGATGGTCAGTTTTGAACGGCTGGCCATGTGATAATCAGACTCCTGAAATGGTCCGAGTCCTGAACTCTCCCCATTACGTTGGCAGCATCATGAGAGGAAGGGGGAATGATGTGGGTTTAGGTGCATTATGTATACTCTAGTAGGGGTTTTGATGTCCGACGGTTAGGTGGAAACACGGAACCGGGTGGGGGGGGCGAAACCTCATGGGGGGGGGGGTCTGACCCCACCACTTTTCAAAGTTATTGATAGTCTCTTAATACCGTCGTCGGGCTATCGTTTAGCTTAGCCTACCAGAAAACGATAGTAAAGTATTGAAAATTGCTCATAAGTGCCAATGGCCCCTCGATCCCCTTTGAAAATGGGTTCAGCATTCAGGCCGCCGCTGTTTTGTTTTGCGGTCATGCACAGTGGTGAACGGCTTGGTTGTTCGCACTTGTTTTTAAAAGCAATCTGGCACATTTTTTGAAGAGCGCCCAATTTCAAATTTTATATTTTGCAAAGTTCGGGGGGGTTGGTAAGTGTCGTCAGGGGGGGGAAACTATACCTGGGCTTGGCAACGAGAATGGCTAGGTGGGCAAAAACTGCGTATTAATCATAAATAAGCGATTTTGTATTAAATTGGAGCCCAGATTGGACCTTAAAGCGGCACTGCGGCACATTTTCACAAATATTGAAATGTCTATGAAATTTCTTCAATTTGCTCTCAATCTAGTCTAGGCCATTGCAGAACAGAGATATATTTTATACATAAAATAACATACCCCAAAACCAATAGGGACATGATATGAGGATAAAGACATCCAGGGTAATTGTAGGCCAACTTTTAGTTTTTCCATAACTGCATCAACAAATGTGTTATACATAAATGTTTGCTCGCACTCACTGATAATTAAATCAAAAGTTAAGACCGATCAAACAGTGGTTAAAAACCCATTTTCGTCGTCGTCTGCTGAATTTAACGGTCCGCCCGTCGATTAAATTATAAATCGTTCCTGTTTACCCATAAGGAAGCTGATTTGGTCTTAATCATTTTCGGGTGAGGGCTTTTTGTATATAAAGCTTTACAACCATGGCAAAATATCGATTTTGAGACAATTTGGGGCGGCACGATTTTTCAATGTGCCCATGCTCTTTAACGGCAAGCTGGAAATGCCTCTCTGCATAAACCGTCCTGATAAAATAGGCCACCTCCGAGAAAATAACCTCTAACGTGACATGTTGACTGCCTGAACACGCAATAAAACAACTAATGGATACGTAGACACTATGATGGCGCTATTTCACTGCTATTTTCACATTTGAATGCCGTTTCAAGCAGCCGTTGAATTATTATATCGCCGGGGGGGGGATCCCGATAAAAATTATTTCTAATTACAAAATTCCCTTCGTTGTGACAACTAACATTTTCGAGCTTACACCATTCACAGGTATAGTTTATAGCCAATTACCAATGCAAACCGGTAAAAATCTCAAATTTTTTGAAAAATTGGGGGCGCATATCGTTTTCCTAAGCCAGTTAACCACTGAACCGTGTAAAAATCTCAAAATTTTTGAAAATTGGGGGCGCTGCTTCAAAAAAAGGTGTAATTTGCTTTAAGCAAAATTAAGAATATGCAAAATGGGAAAAAACCCTGCCTAACAACAATAAGTACACTGCAAACCTGTATTTAAAATTAACCTTGGTATCCCTATGAAGACCATGCCACGGTTTCATTATCCACCCTGTTATACATTGCGATCTCACAGCAAAAGTGTTGATTTTTACACGTCGTGCTTGGTTTTGATCCATGTTTTAATTTAACAGACCCATATTTTTTCATGTATATAAAATGTCCCCATTTCATTTGCCAGCCGTTTATTTGCCTCACCAACACCCCATCTCAATTTCCCACCAAATATTTTGGGGTTAGTTTGTAAAGGTGGATTCTGGGTTGCGAATGTTCCAAATTTTCGTGCACACTTCCCGCGGCAGTCAATGTGAAGTTCGCTTCTAGTCGTCCTCCTAAAAGTTTAGTTTTGAAGTAATGAAATTTCACGAAGTTCATTTTTGTCCTTAAACAATCACGTACACGGGTATACGGTTCTCAGAACAGGTTACGTCAACTTTTATTAAGGGCGTAACTAAATGGGGTCTCAAGGGTTATATATAGGAATTGTCATGAAACAGATTAGGTGGGCAGGGGATGGGACTCTAGGACCCATATTCAATCCAACGTGGAAAATGTCTGCACTAGCTACATCCGCACACTCCCGTTTAACATTTTTTCCTTACCAGTCCTCGACATAGTAGTTAGGAGGCGTCCCTTATCCGCAGATATTGTTCGCCGGCATGCAGTGTGGAAATTCCAGAGTATCACTTCCAATGTCCGCTTTATCCTCTAGAATTCTAGAAGAGGGTATCTCGAAACGAAAACCATTGATCTGGTAACTGCAAAATAACAAAGCTGAACCCCAGAAAACGGTTTCAGTTTTATTTAAAACAAACCTAGCTCACACGCTCTCGTGATAAGGCATCGTTTCTGAAGAATAGAAACCCCGAGTAATGCTTTAACGTACCCACCCTCAAAATTCCAGATATGAATTGTTTAGGATGGCACCAGGAGACGGGAGTGGAAAGTTTTTGAAAAAAAGCCCACTTGTTAGCCTGAAAAAAATCGCATCACTGATGATAACCTCCACCTCATGTAAACTATATTTATCTGTACAGATACTACTCCCCGTCTTACAAAACGAGATCTTTCTCGTTTTTATGAGATACTGCACGAGACAACTATCTCGTTTTTACGAGAACTAACTGTTTTAGAAAATATTACGAATACTATCTCGTTTTATTACAGGATACTATCATCGTTTGGCGAGATACTACCCCTTCTTACGAGAATACTTTTCTCGTTTTTATGAGCTCTGCACGAAAAAGCTATCTCGTTTTTTTTTTTTAACGAGAAACTATGCTCGTTTTACGAGATACTATCTCGTTTTTGTACGAGTTACTATCTGGTTTTTTGTACGAGTTACTATCCTCGTTTTGAGAGAACTACCTCTTTTTAAAGAGATACTACCCGATCATCCACTCCCACTCCTCGTTTGTAACAGAGGGTCTCAGTCCGTTTCTACACCCCGTTTTACAAGATTAGCTCATTTTACTGTCTTTTTTTACAGACAGTAGCTTCGTTTGTACGAAGACTGTATCTCTTTTGCGCGATAGTATCTCGTTTGGACGAGATCTATCTCTTTCAAACGATATCCTTTGTATCTCGTATCAAACGACATGTTTGTAATAGCCGTATATTAAAGTCTGGATTAAACATGAACGTGCAAATATGAAAATGTATTAAGCAATGGAGATTTGTAAACAAATACCCATGGAATTATCTCGTTTTGAATCTACGCGAGACACAAATTACTGATCCCAATAATTTCTAATGCTGCGTGACATTTTTGTTAACATTGACCAAACTTGTCAAATGCAATCCAAACGAAAAGATAGTATAATAGTGAAAACAACACCTTCAACATAACCATCTTTATGAAACCAATATATGGAAAGACATTTTAATATAAGAAAGTTTCATTCAACAAAAGTCCGGGGCTGATAACGTGGTAATTGTTATTTGAGAGTTTGCAAACGAAGTTGGCATGCCCTTACCAATATTTTTAATTTGGTCAAGGTAGTGCCTCTACCTAAAAGGATGGACCCTGAGATATCTCCGCATTAGCGTCCAGTGCCAAGTTTTCCGTTCGTGCTTTTCTAAAAAATAACGGCCTTGTTTTAATATATGTCCAGATCATATTAAAAATTCATAAATATTCTGACCAGAACAATCTATGTTGATCTTTTTGACAAGACTAATATGATAGACCAAATAGTGTCTGTATGCAACGCCTCCTTACTTGTGCAGCACGTATACAAATAAACGCTTTATTAACTGTCCTCAATCCGTTATATTCTTGATTTTGTCAAGCGTTAGCATTTGATCACATGTATTACTTTTACCAATTAAATCACGGCGTTGTTAGAGGTCTCGTAATTAAACTGGTGTCCAACAAACTGATATTGAATGAAAGTTATTTGAGCCCAAAGAAACCATGAGTATATTATAATCATCAATCTGTACTTTGAAAATATAACTGTGGAGTACCCCACTGATCTAATTCTAAGCCCCATTACCATTCGTTTTGTATGTTCAAAGATATTTTCAATATTCAACTCGGTTGCAGTTTTTTACCATTCGCAGACAATGCTATGGTACTTTAATCACTGTTGACCATATCATCCTTACTTGTAAATATCTTTATGAGACGTACCAATCGTGTAAAGCAATTTACTGTCAGTAAATGCTAAAGACAAATTATATAATGGGTTCACCTGACACAGGTTGTTAGCAGAAACTTTGAAATTTTCTAGCACGATCTAAAATGTAAATCATACTTAGCATGATTTTACTCGGTATACTAATTCCTCCGTTTCCCTTTGTAATTGTGCTTTTACTGTAATTTATGTTTTCTGTGTACGAAAGCAAAGTGTTATGCATAATAAGTTTAATGTCCCTGTAGGAAAACATTTTAATTCTTAACACTAAAATAATGCCATCCGGAAAAAATGGAAACAGATTTGTCCAAAAATATTTTTTAATTTTTTTAATTTTTTTATATTTTTTAAGGATACTTGTACTTGCTATTTTATAAGATTATCGTAGTTTGTATTGATGACAATGTACAAAGACATTTTATTTGTTTGTGTTGAAAGACTTTTTGTTAAACGTTGTATCAATAATTAGAATTAAACAAAGTGGCATCTCTTTATAATATGTTATGTTTATGTCTTGTAAAGTGTTTGATTAAAAGTGACACAATTGTGTTTGAAGATGTCGTTTAATTCCAATACTCACCTTACCGTACAACGAGATAGTATCTCGTAACCAGCGAAATAGAATTTCGTACAAACGAGATCGAATCTCGGTGTCAAGCGGATACTATCTTTCAAAAAACAGTTCTATCTCTACAAACGAAATAGTTTCTTGTCAAACGAGATAAAAATTATTTTCCAGACTCTAAAACGGCTCCGTACAAAAACTGTAATGGTCCCCCGCATTCGAATAACGTGCTTATAGCGTTTCTTAACCGATTAGTTAATTGGCAAACAAAGTGTTTTAAAGCTGATGAGACTATGTTTTTCCTCTTGTTTTCCTATCTTGCCAAGTTGTATTGAAGTAGTCCGTTTTTAAGTTTTGTACTGACACTGAAGTAAAAAAAACAAACAAAAAAACCATTTAATGGGTTTCGGTAACGGCCCTATTTTGAAGTTACAGAAAATGTTTTTTGGGTTTCAGTTACAGAGAGTAAACTTCCATATTTCTGAGAATGTGTACTGAACGTGAAATAAAGGGCTACTTTGCTGGATATAAACCGAATTAACTTAATTACAACTTAATGCAGTTGTTTTAATTTTGACAGGCTACATAAGAATAGTGCAAACGCAATTTTTGTGACCCCGAGTGTTTAACGACACTGGTGTCCATTTCATGGTTTCTGTGATATTTCTAATTTTATAACTTTAGATATTTCCAATGAAGTCATTACCTTCGAATGTCGTCATACAAACATCATAGGTGGTTCTAGATGCGAGGGAATTTTCATTTCCGCATCTTAAACTCTTGTTCTTTTCAAATCGAATGATGAGGACAACTCAGGAACTACTCTGATTTTGATTTCAATGTCGATGATTAAATATCCTTATCTATGCGTACGATCTATATAGCACCACTGATCGTTCTGAGCCGCAACTCTTCACCCGTTTCCAATTATTTTAAGGTTCACTTACTTAGATAAAACCACTAGTCATTGCAGTGCTGAGAAGGTCCTTTTTGATATGTAATCAGTGTATCTACTACGTATACAAAGAGCATTGGTTTATGTTATATACTTTTGGGGTAGAGAAAATTATTATCGCTGGTTTATTGAATATTTTTTTGGCATTTTACCCTATTAGGGTATTAAAGAAACCTTTTAATTCCAATCCCGTAGAACCATTACTATAGATTTATAGAAACCCTTGTTTATGAAATGAATCCTTTGGATTTGCACAACTTATTCGTTTCTTTGCAAATTCTTAAATATCTTGGAACCAATGTAGACATGCTATTTTTTGTCGGATATGTATGATATAGGGTAGTTATTTGTTGGAGATAGCGTTAGCATTAAACTCAGAGGTGTATAGTGTTAATGTTAGAGGTCATGTATTGCAGTGAAGAGTTAGTGGCATTTCGTGATCCTATGATCTTCTGTTTGTTTATGTTCATTACATATCCTCAAATGAAAGCTTCAATATTCCAAAATTAAGTTGATACTGCGGCGGCGCACGTGTTCGGTGTGATGAGCAAATATTTGTTTATATCCATCAGTTCTCTAGGCCAATGTGTTGTAAATTCTGGCTAAACTGAAGAAAAATTTCAAGTTTATGTAAAAACCTCTTAACTTCTACTTACGGAATTTGAAGACCTAGACCCATGGTTACAGGTAGAGCTAAGGTTTAGTGTGATGGTAAAAGTTATAGGCATGGTATCTGACAAGGGAGTTAACTTTAGACCTGGGCTTTATAAACCAAGATTAGGTCCTACATGAGGGGGACATTTTTCCTGTCCAAAATACTGTGAAAGTAAACTTTTCTATTTTTTTTGGTGAGAAAAGTCCTCATGGATGGGTCGTTCCAGCCCATCATGAGGAATTTTCTCACCGGTACAGCACATTTAGAGTATGTTGAAAGGAGAAAGGTCCAATCAATTGTAGGAATAACCCTGGGTTTTTAAACCCGGGCTAAAGTTAGACTCCCTTTCAGCATACCAGCCATAGAGAAGAGTTCGACTTTTAGAGTAAATAAAAGGTATTAGTTATGGTAAGGCAGGTCCGTCGCCATGGGAATGAGGGGGTACGTCCACAGATATGTGGTACGTCGCACCATCATCCCCATGTCCAGTTTTCCTGAGAAAGTCCAAAGTTGCGAAATATCTCCCAGCTCCCAAGTCGGAAGGTTTCTCGAACGGCCTTACATTGCTTTATATACAATTTGCAAAGTGACACATTGCCGATAACTGGCCTTAATGGCAAGATAGAATCAAACTTTTTAAAGAGTATTATTGTCAAAGTTATAGTTGAAGATTTGTAGGCCTTTTCAGCATTGTAAATATTAACTTGGGAACTATTTTCCCATTTGTACAATTGTTCCCTTTGATTTCATATATTTATGTGTTACGCTCATGCGAGACAGTTGCAAAATTTTGAAAATGGCCTATGCACATTGCTCAAGATACGAACGACGACTTCGACTGGTCTATTGGCAGTTCTGGACACGACCCACACCAGACACGGGCCACGTAGTCGACCCCACTTGGGCAAAAATGGTACAGGTAAGAATCTGGCATTTTTTAGATTAACTCATAATTTTGCATTGGGATAACTTGGCGAAAAGTCGTTATAGTAACATGAGTCTTGACCGACATTCCTGTACCTACCTTGGAAATGCATGAACACATGGTCTCATAGAATATATGCCGTGGTGAGGGTTTTGAGGGTTTAGGGACAAAGACGAACAAAGGTGGTACTCTCCAGTCCCTCCGGTCCCGACACACAAGTTCCGGGAGGAGAGAGGAAGGAGAAGGAAGGGTTGGACAGGGCAATACTCACGAAACCTTTACCCTGGATGTGACGCAATGCCTCATCAAATGTGTTCTTTAAAGACACCGATGAGGCTCATAAACTCGCGTTCCTATAGCCATGAATATACACTGACAAGTGCAATCTAGCCATGGAATATTACCCACTGAAAGCCATGAATATACAATGAAAGTGCAATATTTAAAGCAACTAAAAAAAAGCCGGGAAAGTGAAGACTAGTGCAGTGTAATGAAAAAGATACAATATTCTTGAATGACTTGTTCCCATACCAGTACCCAATCGATTGTCCTCGGTGCTTCACGTAGTATGTAACTTTAAAAGTAAATTCACAAGGGTTTGTTGGCAATTTGAAATCCCAACCACGGGAGGAAGATTTAGAAAAAGTCTTCCCACATGGGGAAGTATGATTTTAAATGAAATAGTCAATTGGGGTAACACCATGGAAATACAACACCTAATCACAGACTACTCCATCTTGAAGATTCTGGTAAAGTTCTGGCTGGGATATATAGATATATTGCAGTCTCCCAATGGATAAACACACCATTTCTGGTAAGTGTTGCCCAAAAAAAGTTAGCACAGCACCGAGGCCCAAAGGAACCCAATTGTACCATTGCTTCATATGGGACAACAATCGCCGTACGGAGGATTTATGTTAAAGATTTTCCACCAGTAGGATCTAATATGGAATAGCCTCATTTTTAGTTCAGACAATGAGATGCCGATCAGTGTTTTATACCGCCAGTAACAATTCCACTCTATTCCGCACGTTGTTTTTAAACAAATGCTTTTGTTTTTTAACTTAAATTAATTTGTTACTTTGGGCAGAAGGAGCTTTTCAGTGGCCATCAAATTAAGTTTGCTTAACGGAAACGAAAATGTCGGAAAGGGCGGTGTTGAATAACTGCCTTTGTGTTCAAAAACAATTAAAATGAATGAAAACGTCATAGAGGTTTTAAAAAGACAATGAAATTTTGGAAACCAAATCTGTAAATATTAGACAAATCATTGTGGTTTTATTTTTGGAAGGACATGTTTAATTTATAATATTGTTCATAATTTTAACCGGAATCGGATCACCACTTCTTAAAATAACGGTTTGTTGTTTATAAAAAAATGAGGACTATTGTTTTCAAATCAGTACCCGTCGAATGAAATTGTTACAGGAGATTAGCAATAAGGGCATTTATTTGAGAAGAAATATTACTCGTAAATTAATTATAGATTTTGATTCAACCCTGACAAGTCTTATTAAAATATATAAAAGAAAGAACAAATACGGTATATATACATGAGCTTTTTTCGGGGGAACCTAATAATAGATAGAATTTGCCCAACAAATATAGTTACTTTTCAGACTTTTAGAAACTCTGGTGTTAGTCTCAGGACCCTGAAAATCCCGTTACACTAATGGTATTTTCTCAGAAAGGGACGAAAATGGAATCGCAGCAGCATTGACAGAGTCCCCTTCCTACATATTGAATGAGTCAGCGTCATGCGTCAGCCCTGTTGCGTGCAAAGCCTTACACAATTTCTTGACCCAAAATATAAAGCTCCTCATCAAAAAGTGAGTGATTGACGACTCATTCCGTGTACTATCATTGTATTTTCTTTAATTTTGTAAATTTGTAAAATGTATAAAATGTTGAACTTTTGACATGTCAAAGGACATTCACCAGACCGCAGCGTGAATCCACCACGTCGCACCCATAACACCATATCTGCGCTTAAGTACGTGTTGATGTCCAAAAGAACGCGTGCTGATATCGGGATCTGAGATTATTAATAGACTATCTGGATTCATTTCAATATACATGCCCAATAGAAATTAAAATGATTTTAAAAAGAGAGGATAAAACTAAAATCATCAGGTTACAGTAAGAAGAGTGAATACAATAGAAAATATTTGCGGAACTGAAACAAGAGAAGAATAGATGAAGGTGATGATGGCAATAAGAATGATGGTGGTGATGTGCAATGATGATGATAATTATGATGATGATGATTGAGAGGAATAGAGAGGAGGGGAAGGAAGTGGCGCGGAAAATATGTTATTGATTGTCAAAGCACAAGAATGAAAAGAAAATGTACAAAGAAAAATATGAAAAGTGTTTCACGTAACCGACGAATAAGTTAAATAAACAGACAATACAATAATTAAAATGCATTCCATTCAGCGTCACTCAGTGAAATGAAGTGATGTAACAATATGACATTAAAGTGAAGATAATCTAAAAAAATTCGGCCATGGCTAAGTACAATCTGTTTGACCTATTACTGAATCTTTTCACACGTTTTCTCTCCTCTCTCTTTCTGGGATATATCATATACCAAGGATCTTTATTTGTCATCAACACCCACAAATATTCACACTCCCTCTTAAAGTTGATAATAAATCATAGGTGCATAACAAGGAAATAAATTATGTTACGGGTGTTGGATCTATTGGTTCCTCCTGTCAGTTGCGGAAACGGCTTGCAAAAGGGGCATTCCGAAACCAGGTGTAGAAAGGAAACATTGTCCGGCGCATCATAGTCCGGGAACAATGGTGAACAATAGGGCCAATCGATTCAGGGACTCTTTACGCATCATTAGTTTCCCGCTTTAATTCCGTTATCGTCTATTATATGGAGCCCCGGACTATGGCTCCCACCGCGACTATACCTGCTTTCAACACCGGCGCTGGGGTGGGTCCGAACACATAGTTTCCCGAGCATACGCTATTCTGAAAAAAACATGAGTTTAAAAATTAGATCCGAAAAATATACGTTCCATTGTTCCTTAGTACCTTTTAAGATAGATGATTCGTTAACTCTTAAATCTTTTGACATTTTGTGGTGAACACTCCAAAATGACTTGAGGATATCCAGTGGGTGCAAAACACCGGTGTGTTTGCCAAGTAAGGACGGAAACCTATAGTTGCAACAATTTCCAAGGTTGGCCAATATGATTCAATTCTGGAGATCAATAGTCACAACCACATATTGAATTTGAATAAAACGGGCAAAAAACATCACGCTAATAATACATACTTTCCCTGCTTTCAAGTGAAGGAAAACCACGAACAAAATGATTCTGTGCTAATTATCTATGACATACAATTGTCAATCAAATAAAATAATAAAAAATTCACATGACAAAGAATAAAATTATTTTAAACAGTGAGGTTTAAAGGAGGAGGGGGAAAAACCTTGTCTTTGTTTTGAAATAATTGGGTCATTTTACAGATCACAAACAAAACACTGTTCTTGCTGTCCGCTTGCGTCGTCAAATCAACAGGTTTATTAGCATTAAATGGGGAATTGGAGACATCATCTGTAATTGCCTTTTAGGGACTAACATGATGCTGACTTCCGGTAATGAGTTCATCGATTTACAAAAGTCAAAAACTCGTCACTAGTCATTGTACAATGCGGAGAGAAAAAAATTTTTTTCCTGAAATAATAACAGTCAGATCAGAAGGATTCAGCGTTTTTAACGAGAATAAACAACAACAGTTTGATGAAACTCTACAAAGGTAGTACGTTTTCTATGTAGTCAGTGTTATTATCTAGAGTTTTGACATTTCGTTCCCGTTTTTCTTAGTAAAAGGGAAAAGCTATCGGTAAAGGATAGAGTGCAAGGATTCAAATGAACATGCCTGGCATTTTTAAAGGACTTCTTGAATTGAGATCAGATAGCAAAGTTACACGGATGGAAATATTTATAAAGCTCCGATGAAGTGAAAAAAGGTCACCGAAATGAAGTTTTTTTTGTTATTGCAAGGATTAAGAAAATGAATTGTTTTGAGTATCTACCATGGCTATTACTGAAGATTTATACTTGAAAAGATCAAGGTCAATGCACCTTCAATACAGGCGGTCAACTTTTGCAAATGGCACCGATTGATCAAAGAATGATTCAAATTGTTCATATCGACCCAAGGATTTCACTTTTCAGATGTTATCAAAGAATATATAAGGTATCAAAATAATAAAATAGCTATGGTGTCAAACCGCCCATTGACTCTGTTCGACCTTCAACCCCTTTGTTACACAACTGTTATTATACCGGTTGTGAGTAATGGCATTAATACATAATTTTTGGGTCATAGATGAACCAATTTGAATCATACTTCAGAGGCCAGTCGGACAATTGAAAAATGTACCATGTATAAAAGGGATGATTGATCTTGTCAGTATAAACTATCAGTAAATAGATATGAGGGTGAGTAGCTAGATTATATCAAACTATCCCTTTCTTAATTCTTGCAACTTGACGAATATATTGAGCTACTTTTCAAACTTTTCATCGGAGCATTTAAAAATTGTTACCCTGGTAACCCTTTGATCTCTGATTTCAAGGGCACGCATGTTCATCGAATTCATGTACTTTCCTTCACGATGATATATTACTTTCCTTTTACTAATAGAATGGGGAACGGGATAACTAATAATCCCACACTGAAAATGTACGGTGGTTTGTTGTGTAAAATGCTGACTGAATTTTAAGTCAAGCTGATTTGTCTGCAATCTAAAAACAATAATTGATTTTTCTTTAAGCATTTAAACTGAAGAAAACTCGTCCCTTTATTATTAAAATAAATTCTTGAAAAATGGTTTAAATACTTGAGAATATACAAAATTAGCCCAACTTTTAAACCAAGCCAAGTAAATTGAAATAAAATACTATTCACTACAAAAAATACCCTTGAGAATACAAATTGAGGTCAAGTCATGTAGTGGAACTCATCGAAAACTACGGAAATAGAATAAAATTAAGAGGAATCTGTAGACTCAACACAAAAAATCGACGTTAGAAAATACCAGGGGTAACAACCATAACCGATTAAAACTTGCACCACCTCGCCAAAAGAAAATGATCAAATTATTTCAATGTTTCAGATAGTATGCATCGTTGGAGTTTCACGGATCAGCACAACTTTGATGAAATAAACAACGGATATGAGTTATGGTGCTATAAGCTTTTGTTGGAGATGACAAGAAACGTGTTGTAGCTTCTGGCACGTAGTAAACTTTTTGAAAAAAATGTAGAGCTCCAGCCCTCGATCGTTGAAAAAAAAAGAAAATTAGAACGAGAGTTATGTTGAAGACAGAGTTATTCTTTCATGTTTATACAAGCCCCATATCAAAATTTAAGCAGCAAAAATCAATAAATGGAAATTAAACTGGCAAAATACTACGACAAACCAATATCCTCACCATGAATACTCACGGAAAAACTTGCAAAACTCTTACCTCTTTGAGAAAATGAAAGTTATTAAGAAATCTAGAGTAATTGTAGAATGATTAAGTACGTGCTATTTCGCAAGAGACATGGGACAAGATAATGGAAGGAGAAGGACTATCAATGCACGACAAAATCTGGAGAAGGAAGCGAAAGGGAGGTGGCGATGGAAAAAGACAACCGGATCCGATTTGAATAGGAAGGTTGTTAAATCATCCTGTTTAGCAGTGATTATGAAATTGAAAATAATTTATAGAAATCACATGGGAATGGAGCTATTTGCTTAAATGAGGTCAAAGAGCAGTTAGGTTAAAAAAGAAGCATTTGGTTGTCAATAAAGGGGGGAAATCGTACAGAAACAAGAAGATATGAGGAAAGCAAGTGTGTACCTTCAAAAGACCTTTCGATTCTTTTCCATTTAGATTCCTGCAGATTCATTTCAAAAAGATTATCCTTTGCATACACTGGTTAAATTTCAGCATTAATCCTGATTTGTTAACAAACCTAAATACAGTGTAACTTTTCAATACATAGAATATTGTACAACCTCGATGGAAAAGTGAAGCAGCTTAGTTTGGATGAACGTGTTTAGGATCTACGAACTCTGAATTACGGATCTACGAACTCTGAATTACAATAGTAGGGAGGAAGCTTCTTGTATGTCAAAATCGCAATTGCACTTAAGTTTTGAATGAATGTACATAGGTATTAATTTTCCAACAAGAGCCTGCTTTAAATCTCAACACAGAGATCCTCAGAACCTCGAGTAACATATCCAATCCATTAAGCTTGTTTTGAGCACTCAAAGAACAGAGTATTGGTATTCAGCATGCCATAATATCAGTGAAAACATGGACGCCCAGCGGATGGTAGATTGTTGCCTATTCAATACATCCATCATCTAATTCCTCACCGAGATATGCCAACTACGTTATTTTACCTCATGACAATAGTTTGACTTACAGTCGAGAACATTGACAGCAATATTTCGTCCAAACCTCTCTGATTCAAAGGTTGCTCTTTTTGGGAGGCGAATTATTACTGTACATTTATGCAGTCGAAATAGTGTGGTCTTTGGCAAAATTTGGGGGTTGAAATTTAGGAAGGATTGAAAATGTCTGCAGAGAACTTCGTCAGAAAAGAAAAAAATTTGGCAGGGTCCCGTGGGACATTGTATTATTGGAGGCTTCAGACCACCGTTAAGTTCACTTGGGAGGATCCCCAGATAATGACCGCACCGATTTTCAAGACTGAAAGATGTACTTGGGGCGTGTATAGCTTTTGATTAAATGGGTCCGGCCGATCAGTATCCTGAAGATCGGTCACGATTTCGAAAACGTTATCTTAAATTGTAATTCTATTGCAAGCGTGAAGGGTTGAATTAAAATGACATCAATTGTTCCATTCAGGCCACTATATTACACCATCACGAACGTCAGGGGGACAACTCTTGGACAGCGCGCCGCCTCAGCAGCAGCAAGTACGCCGCATCAAAGTCAATTTGACGTTACCTCTATATCACATGTACGGCAAAGACGCGGGAAGATTGGGTGTTTTTCTCCGCCAGCGCGGGAAGCTATCCGCTCCTCTTTGGAGTATGACAAATAATCAAGGGAATGAATGGAAAGGTGGGACTACATCAGAAGTGATTATCGGACTACCAGGTAAGGGATTAAGGGATATTTCAATGCGAAAAGGGATTAAGGGAACGAAGTACTATCTTCGGGAAAAGCTGCCCATGTTATAATCTGTCGATGTTATAATTCCATAAGCCTAATTAGCCACCATTCATATCGGACTCATTTGCGACTGCCAACTTCAATCATACAGAGAGATACACTAGGCTAGTCATACGCTTACCTCATGGTACTGGTATGTACTACAAGATTTTGTCTACTTAAAAATAATGTGACGACAAGATGTTTTGCAGTGTAGAAGTGCCACACATTTTCGAAGGAGTTGTGTTGCAATAAGTGTTAAGTCCAAGAATAAAATCACAAAATAAGAAAACGATTTGTACTTTTTAATACAATTTTTGTTTCCATTTTTCAAGTAACTTGCAAAATCCCAGAATAGGCCTATAATCACAAACTAAGAAAATGATTTGTACTTTTTAAACAATTTTTTGTTTCCATTTCTCAAAGTAATTTCCCAAATCCCGGAATATAATCACAAGCATACTCCATGTCAAAAGTAAGAAACAATTTGCAAAATAAAAATTGTTTCCATTTCACAAAGTAGTTTACACCTTACCTTTTCAAAATAAAGTTCACAAAGAAAGACCAGGATCCTTTTATTTGGTAATACAATAGGGACAATAGATGAATAGGATTATAACATCGACAGATTATAACATAGGCAGTATACATCCCTAGCTTCAGTTGTTTGGAATATTCTATAGAGGAATATTATGATTTAATTTTGAATATTAGAAGCATTTGCAAACCACTCTCCAACCACCCATCAAATCAATAAATCAATCAATCAAACAATAAAATTAATCAATTATTCAATCAAAGGTTTCCCTCTTTCACATACAAAGGGAAACGATTACTTTTGACGACCTGCAGATATGTGGATTTAAAATTTTATTAGGAAGGGGAAATACAGTCCCATTTTTAAGAATCTACATTCGGTTTATGTTTGCTTTAGATAGGGGAATTTAAAAATGTTTACCACCCTACCCAATTTTATAAACCCCGACTTTCAATGCTGGGTGTCATAAAATTTATTTTACAGTAGAATAATACTTTTCCCCAGCGACTCCCCTAATTCTACTCTATCTAGATTCATTCTGGATCTAAAAAGGGAAAGCCTACTTGGCTAGGCCCACACGAAACCGGTTACTTGTGTAATCACGTTACTTAAACTACTTCCGATGGCCAACAATACCTATTTTTATGTTAACAACTTCCTGCATTACCTTTTATATATACTAGGTTGTTTTTGAGGCCAGAAGAGGTAACGGGTTCAGATCTGACATCGCACTTGATGACGTATCTATCATCAATGGAATTTGCAAAGGAAGAGGTTAGTAGACAAATGAGCTATTAAAATATGACAAGGCTAGGACAATAATTCATGGGATGGCGAAACCATCCTACAACAAAACTGGCAATCATGGTAACAGTGCCCAATGCAAACAAACTGTTTGCATTTAGTAATTGGTAACTTACCAATAGTTAATTGAGGTAATTCCTACAAATAAAAGGGTACTGTTTTGACAACTGTTCAGGTAGTATAAATTTTATTGCAGAAGAGCGTTCTGCTTAATTGCCGCTCATATCTCGAGCTATCAAACAAACTTTGCCTGGAAAACACCATTGGAATAGATTTGAGGACAGTATCATTAAGTAAGGCACGGAAGCCTTATGCATTGGGTTACTAACTCTGTTTAAGAATCTCAGAAGATTAACATACACGTGGGATGATCAAATGTTTCAAAATAGCCCGCCAGTGTATGTCATAATTTGACAAATAAAATTAAGTAGAGGGGAATAAATTGAAGCATGAATTGAAGTTCTGTCAAGCAAGAGGTGCGTGGATTCTCAGTATTTGCATCGCGATTGACTAAGGACATTACAATGAACGTCTACGGTCCGCGAGTTTTGAAGGCTATTGGTGAGACGAAACTTGACAAAACAGGTGTTACAGATGTTTTGATGGTTTTTTTTTTTGTGAGTGCATATTTTTTGGTATCATGACGCCAACTTAAAATTCCAGTCATAAGGATGAACTGTGTCTGCAATTCCATGTCCTCTGGTGCAGCACATTCTCTGCCGAAGCTTTCCCTGACATGCCATGATAACATTTCTTTGAGATTGAGAATCAACTCAGAAGGAAGAAAACCTAGAAACTCTACTCAACTGATAATAGAATAATCCCCCATTCGAATAGTCATCTGGAAATAAGGATGTGAACAGAGGTTGAATAGCCCACTTTCTAATTTCCAATACCCAGACGATTTCCTGTACAAATAGGTAAAACTGTGTAGAGTTGGTGACAACACACTAAGATATGCTACTTCACTTTCTATTCACACGAAGTTTCGCAATGGCGCGGGAAATTTTGACAAACCTATCATTCCATTAATAGCGAAATGTTTCAACATTCACTTTTATTTTCTAACGCAATTGCTTTCAACCTAGTCTCCTCTCTGTGTGTGTCGGCAAATTCAAACTGCTGCCACAAGCTAAAGATTTATACTAAAATAATTCTGTTTCTCTTCTCTTCCTTTTTCATTAACCTACCAACCGCGTGCCGTCCAAAAATCGCTCCTTGATTCCGTAATAGGTACCAAAATAGACTCATTTCCAGGTGCCGAGACACGACCTCCTCACTCACCTACCCCCATCAAATACCAATAGACGACAACCAAATATGGATGGAAGCCAATACGTCTCTGAAGCACCCATAGACTATATATTCGACAACAAATTTGTGATTAATCTCATGATTGTTGGACTCATATTTGGTCCATTGTGTTCATCCTTCTATGCTATGTTATCTGGAGAAGTCGCCGCTCAAGAAAAGAGGTGGAAAAGGTTCCCCATGACACAAAAATGAGAAAAAAGCAGCAAGTGGTCCCAAGTGAGTTTGAAAATCATACGCACACGTGATGTAGACGAGACGTACAAAAGGACCTGAACAAGCAGATACGTTGTTTCCTTAAACAGACCAGACGATGATGAAAAATGCGGATTTGGTTAAAAAGCTAGGGTTGGTTTGGATAAGGGACCATCGAGTTTAAGATAGGTATTCGTGGACGAATGTGGATAAAGACTTCTATATGTACGTTGAAGACGAAAGGACACAGGTATAAAGGGAGGACCAAATGCCGCAGGCGCCTATTTTTAAGAGGCTGTATTTGTGTGATGATATTGTTGGAAAGTATTTAACTTGTTAATTTCTATTGTAAAAAATTTGACTTGGTGGCGATTTACACGGATTAATGGCTTAAGTTGTCAAGAATTCTGAGACGGATGGATTTCTCCCAGAGAGGAGACATGCGAATATAATTGCAAGATAAATGCATTTAGAAGTACTGTGAAAAGAGATTTGGAATGTGATTGCAAGACCCAAGTGTAAAGTGTATGAGTGATAATTTTACTGAAAGTATGTTTTTAAGATTTTGATTTTATGGAAGGCCAACTGGTTCATATTGTTAGACTTAAGCCAAATGGAATTTCACCACGCTAATTAGCTTATTAGTTTGCTCTAAGAAAAATAATTGGTAGACGTATAAGACGTCCCATTGATGCAAATGAGGTAGTGCCATTCTATCCGTCAAGCAACTTATTGCACAACGTCAGAAAGAGCATCACGGAATCATATTGTATATCATTTGCATCAATGGGACTTCTCTATGAAACGTCTTCTACCAAATTAATTGTTTGGGATACTTCTGCAAATTTACTGCCTGATCTCAAAACAGGGGGGAAGTTTGGGAAATAGATATGAGGTGGTCAAAATTAGTCAAAGGAGCCAGCAGGACCTTGACAGGCTTTCAAATTTACATAGGTAAACAAGGAAAGGATTAAACAATGGTTTTTTTTAATCCTGGTGTTGAGAATAATATCGAGATTTGAAAATGCTACATCTGAGCAAATACATATCATTATTCTACAAATAAAACAATCCTGGACTGGGTACCACCGATTACCTGCAAATAAGCAAACAAAGATGAGATCATTCAGCGCCAGCATAAAAGGAGGCATATACAAGGTTCAAATTGATGGTATGGTAGCACATAATTCACTGAAGACTGTACTGGCACCAAGAGATACTGATTGGCAGGTGTATTGCAGTGACTCTACATTCCATTTATGCTCAGAACTTGCAACATGCAAGGTGCAGTTCAATGTTTCATAGAGGCAACACTAAGATCCTTGGAAAATTCCCTATTGGATTTCTGGTATGATCTCCATATTCTGGTTACCGTATAATCAAGTTCACACACATAAGTGAACTGGAAAATGAACCATTGGATTCTGGGTAGTCAATCAGTCTCAATATCCTGGGCACAGTTCAATGTTTCATTATAGTTAAAGCAAATTAACCCATTGGATTTCGGGTATGCTAAATCAGTCTCATATCATGGACACGTCAGTTCAATGTTTCCTGATAGTGTACTACGAAAATTAACCATTGGATTTCGGGTAGTTAAATCAGTCTCAGATTTTGAGCCAGTTCAATGGTCATTATAGTGTAATAGAAAACAAACCATTGGGTTTCTGGGTATGATATATCAATCTAAATTATCCTGGGCACAGGTCACATGTGTCATTATAGTGTGATAATAGGAATAAAGGTGTATTTTCGGATCCTAGCACCTTAATTTTTGTTTATGGTTCACAGATATCTAAAGAAAAGGTTGTTTCCAAAATTGCAGTCCATTTGTGATGCGTTGGTTATGAGCGAATGTTCACATCACGCTGCCCCATAGGACACTGTGTTGTAATTCTGTCGTTTACGGACAGAAATATAAAAATGCGAATTTCTTCTAGAGTAGGATGAATATGCACGTAAGAGTTGGCACACGTACATACGGATGCCAGCCAGTTCAGATGATAGGAAAATCCAACTTGTTTGAGGTATGGTAAGTCGGGGGGACGGGCTGTGGATCACGAAATGCCCCTTTAAACCCATTGGCATTTCTGGTATGATAAATCAGTCCCAAAATACTGGGCACAGTTCAATGTTTCAATTCCTTAAAAGGAAATTCATCCATTTTGGATTCTGGGGAATGTTAAATCAGTCTCAATATCCTGGGCACAGTTCAAGGTTTCATTATAGGTAATAGTTATTAGTTCACTTTAGTGAAAATAAACACATTGGATTTTGGCGGTATGATAATCAGTCTCAAAATTCTGGGCCCCACAGTCATGTTTCATATAGTGTGAAAAGGAAATAATTAATTGGACTTCTGGGTATAATAAATCAATCTCAATATCCTGGGTACAGTCAATGTTTCATACGGTAACAGTAAACTAACCCATTGGGTTCTGAGCTATGATCAAATCTCTGGGTTTCTGGGTATGATCCATGGGTTTTGGGTATGATCAATCAATTCATATCCTGGGACAGGTCAAGGTTTCATATAGTGTAATAGTAAACTAACACATTTATTCTGGGTATGATAAATCGGTCTCAAATTTTGAGCAAAGTTCAATGGTTCAGATAGGGTAATAAGGAAAAAAACTACACATTGGTTTCTGGTATGCTAAATCAGTCTCAACATGGAAACAGTTCAATGTTTCCATACAGTGTAATACGAAATTAACCATGATTAGGTTAGTTAAATCAGTCTCCTCAAAAATTCGAGCACAGTTCAAATGTTTATTATAGTGTAATAGAAAACTACCCCAATGGGTTTAGGGGGTATGAATAATCAGTACAAAAATGCGGGGCCACAGTCAGTGTTTAAGTATAGTGTAATAGGAAACCAACCCCTGGGTTTCTGGGTATGGTCAATCAATTTCAATATCCTGGCGCAGTTCCAATAGTTAATAAGTGTAATCGAAAATAAACATTTATTCTGGGTATGATAAAGCAATCTCAAATTTCTGGATCAGTTCAAGGCGTTTGATGTAGTGTAATAGGAAACTAACCCATTGGGTTCAGGGTATGATATAAACGTGTCCAAATTCTGGGCAAGTCAATGTTTCATATAGGTAATAGAAATTGATCATGGAATTTCTGGGTATGATAAATCAATCTCAATATCCTGGGCACAGTTCAATGATCCTTATAGTGTAACAGGAACTAAAACCCATTGGGTTCTGGGTATGAATATCGTTTCCAAATTCTGGCACAGTTCAATATTTCATTATAGTGTAATAGTCAACTAAAAATTTATTCGGGTATGATAGCCGTCTCATTATGGACAGTTCAGTTGATTATAGTGTGTAGGAAATAACCCATGGTTTAGGGTATGTATATCGGTCTCCAAATATGGGCCCGTTCCAATGTTTATGAGAGGGTAATAGGAAACTAACCCATTAGGTTTTGGGTATGATAATCAAACCTAAATAACCAGTCACATAGAAGATTGACTCTGGTTATGGCTACTATTTTTGTACCATTTGTTCCAAACCAAAGCTGAAAAAATAGTTGTTTCTGTCACACAGGTGCTTAGTGTATTAGGAAACTGACCATCCAAGTTCTGGGTATATTCAGTCGAAAAGTTCGGGCAGAGTTCAATATTTATTTAGGTAATGGATGACCGGTAAAACATTCCAGATAGGAAGTCCCAATGATGAAATGAGGATTACACATGAGTCCGTTCATGCGCTGTATGATGTGTGCTTGACGGAATAATAAATGGCAATAACTCATCCCTAGGGACTTCTATATTGAAACGTCTACCTTAATTAGTCTATCTTATAGGAAAGGGTATGATTAAGATTATTTTGGCAACACTCCTTTGTTTGGGGGCTAAATTTGTGAAGCTTAATCTTTAGAGTTGCTATTAGTGGTTGCCACTAATAGCAATAGTAGCAGGGGACTGTAGTTAGATGTGCCGATTCCGGATAAAATGTGATTTTGCACACACGTACTTTAGGCATTGATAATCCTAAAATGATGGAAGCATTGCCAAAAAAACCCCCCCCCTAATGGCCCCCAGCTTGGGTTTCAAGGTTATACAGGGGTCAAAATTTAAAATGGGCTGAAGGGTTAAAAAAAGCACACCATGGTGTTCGTCGGTCACAAGGATTCCAAAAAGGTATAGTTAAATATTATGGGCTTATAGGTCCGGAGTTATGTGGTAAAAACTTTAAAAATGGTGAAAAAGCAAGTTGGTGTGTACATGGCGTCAAAAGTTAAAGTTGCTTATTGGTGAATATGGGGTGCAAGTGTTTCACTAGCTTAAAGGATTGAAATAAGTGAATGCTTGCGTATGGGATGTTGTTCACGTTATTCAAAAAAAGAGGTCACAGGTCCAATAGAATCCAATAGCGGCCAATAGCTGTGGCTTATCGCCATTTTGGTTAAAACCAGACACGAAGATAGTCAAAACTATTCCTAATTTATTTATGAGCTAAACCAACAATTGAACCCATTTTACAAAAAGGGGCAATTCTAATTTTTTGACCAAGTACAAACCAAAAATTGATTTTTTACCATTTTGACAGTTTTTATCCCATAATTCCTACACTATACGTCACAGGGTAATATAAACTATACCTTTTTAGAATCCTTGTAACCGACAACATCATGGTGTGGATTTAAACACAATCGGAACATTTTTAAAAATTGTACCTTGTGTAACCTTGGAAATCCAAGCAGGGGGCCTTGAAAGGGGGGAGTGTGGCAAGTGCTTCCATTCAATTTTTTTGATTTCAAGATAACAGTACTTTGGTACAAAAAAATCCAGTTTTAATCCGGATGTGCAACTCACATAAGATGTTAATTCAGTCCCCCATATAGAGACAAAAGCAGTCACACGTGTTTTGTCATAAGGGGATAAAACGTTAATTTTCTTCACTTTATGCATGATAAACAAATACATATTCAAAAATGTAATTGAACTTTAGTTATAATAAGAATATGTGGTTGGTAGGTTAAGTCGGTAAGTCACAAAGGAGAAAAATCCCAGAAATATATGATTTTTATCAAATGATGACAAAGGTTATGTAATTATGAATATTTGGATTACCTCTTCTATTTATATATCAGGATTACTTGTTGTATATAAAAACTCACCAAAAACTGCTATATCATAATTCTTTATAGATGTAGCTAGTAATTTTTTTTTATCAACCACTTATTTTGTTTAAATTGAAATAAAACAATTCCATAAACTATCTTCTGTATTCAATCTAAAAAATTAGGAAAAAACTTTTTAAATGTGTCGTATGTGCACTTATGGACATTAAAACTCTATCTCACCCAATCTATTCCTGATCCAGATAATTTTGTTCTCAAAGTTTGTGGCATGAAGTGGTGCATAACAGGGTGTCCCAAAAGTCAATGACCCTGTGTTAAGTAAGCATTTAATGTGGACAAAAGATGGAAACGTACAGGCTGAAGTACAAATATGAAAAGAAAAGACAAGTTTGATGTCAGCTTTTCTATGACTATTTCTCACTAATGTTATAATGTAGTGTAGGCCAGCGTTTTTATTAAATATCTTAAAAAATTAAAAAAAGAAAAAACCTAAAAAATTAAAAAATAATTTAGTTTCACAAAGAGGAATGCATTCCCAAAGTTTGAATTAGACAAAAAAGTAGTTTTTTGTATCACAGTAATCATCACTGCCTCTGCTCTGTGGATCCCTTCGCTTTTGGTCGCATAACCTTATACAGACCTGGCCCATAAAAACTATACAATCAAACTAAAATGCGAAAATATAAAATTACATTTTTGCCAGATTTTTGACTTTTATATTTGTAGACAGATCCTAGCTCATCCCTCAAACCTCGCTTTTATTCCATCCACTTTATGGACCCTAAGGGAGATAATTCAGTTTGAAAACAAAGACTAAAATACCACTTGGGCATTTCACCTGAAAGTTCAAGAACTTTAAGCTATCAGGCGGGTAAGGCATATTATTGTGGTATTGAACCCTTTTCAACAAAGAATTATTGTACAGATCAAGTGTGTATTATCATGCATGAACTAATCAATACAATACAGATTTTCCTGAAGCACAAATTATTATGTTGTGGGTGAAAATAGGGACTCACTCTCAAAGGACAATAATCATGAAATTAAAAAATCCTGGGGAATTTGAATCCGCTGCAACTAATGTACAAGTCTACAGCATGTTGTGTGGACAACGCTTGTCCTACAGCTTGTGTGTGGACACTTAATCTCTAGTGTGGAGGGACAACTTACCCTTCCCTATTCCCCACTGCCTCAAATTCCAGGGAGGAATATGATGAAAATCAGTGTTCAACAAAGAGCATAAGGAACGCAATGGTTTGTGTTCAAAGTCTCAGCTTACTTTCAACAATGGTGTTTATATGGTTCTCCGTCGCTGAAACCTGGAGCAAAGCGAGACAACAAGACTGTTTGGGAATTGATTTCCCAATGCTACATGCACTCATTAGCAATTGCGACAATCTAAAGTTAAAATTACGTTAATCACAGAGCAGCACTTTTCTACTTACTTTTTATTTGAATTTTCAATAAAGATGTCTTGAAATTGATTCAATGGCAAAACATTGTTGATATCAGATAGCCGAAACTGCCCAACAGGTTTTTTTCAACTGTCCCTCAGATAATACCATACCCCGAACCACACCCCAAATTACAACAACACACCCAACTAACAACCTCCTGAAAGCGCAACCTCCTAAAAAAACCTAAACCTTCAGGTGAGATGAACTTAAATTTTTGGCCCACAAAACTAATCTTTGATGTATAGTTTTTTTTTGGCCAGTCTGTAGTCCAGCACGTTACATGAGTTCCCATCCTAAACCCCCTAAAACTAATTCTACAGGATTTTTTAGCAATCTCTATGCATCTCCTTAAAAAGAAAATTTGTTTTGTTACCATCAAATTTTTGAGAATGGCATCCTCATGCTCAATCATTTATAATTAGATTTTAAAGGGGGTGCTGCCCATATAAACTGCTAGACCTTATGCACACACTAGTTGAAAGTCCTCATTTTTTATGACAACCAGAAAACACAAAATATAAAGGCAACACAGTTTGACAACTACTTGGATATTTAACCACTACTACATCTGAGTACATTTTACAAAATTTCATTGAGGGCAAGTATGATTTTCCATAAAAATCTTGTTTTACATGCCTTTCTATGGAGAATGGGTATATAGAGGGCACTATAACATACCAATCATGACCAATGTAGGCCTATATGGCAAGATTCCCACCAAGTATTTTTCTGATTTTTGCAGAGATAATAGGTCTTGCAAGTCCCTACTTATATCAGTTG
>JAMKCH010024595.1:0-19722 GCA_023653785.1 Ophioderma brevispina
CGCAGTAACACGCAACGATCAACGCGGCGCGTTTGTCAAGAAATTATGGCCCAGACGACAGTTGCAGGGTGGGGGGGGGGGGGGCAACTGTAGATGTGTGCCAAATTCAACCAACTGGGACACAGATTTTACAAAAACAAACACCTTGAAAGGCTTGGAACCAGCTAACGTAGTGCAAAGTTCACAATATGAATGGCCTAAATTTTTAATCATACCTTGACCCTTTCTTTGATGGTGGCATTTGGCTGTTGTACAAGATCTATTTGATTTTTACGATTTTAATTCTGGTCCTACGAAACCTGACAATCCTAGAATGATTGCTCTTTCGCCGAGTTGTTGTTAAGGTAAATAGCATGCGCATTAATGAACCTGTTGAAGTATTTATTTATCCAAGTTAGATTAAATTCTAAACTTCGTTATACTTCATTATTCTGTTAATATTAACTGAAAACATTAAATTATTATTTTATGTTTTATAAATTTAAAAATAAAATTAAAAACAGATTTTAAAAACCCTTATATAAGAAGTCATTATCAAACTGGGCATTCCCCTTACACTCGACAGGTGGCGCTACAACCGTGGGTTGATCGGTCCAAATTTGTCATGGATGATTGCTGGAATATGTGGGAGGTGGAAAATAATACGTGGAAATACTTTCTTTTGATTCTATAATGCAGGAAAGAATGGATGAAGACGGAAACAGACAGTGATACGCACCTTCTGCTAACGAAAACAGATGAAGGTTAGTGTATTTTGTCGTGTTGTACATGATGGTTTCCTGTCCGTGATTCGAGACAAGCAGGAATTATTATTGCAATCCAATCAATGCAGGCATGAGCATTCACCCGAGCTCTGTGTTGCACTTGTACCGCATCAAGCATCTACATCTTGATGATACGTAGACGTAAAGGACGTACACCGCTACTGTATCATCGTGTGTCCCATTCATGAAAATCGGCAATATGGAATAGGGTAATCTTTTAGTCTGTTGTGTCATCAAAGGGCAAGGCCAAATTATCCATTGCTGTCTGAAATTGCTTACATCCAGCCTGTCAGTGCTTGGAGGGCCTCAGGGGCTGACTGTCAGTGCAAGGGAGTTCTTCTCATGAGCCAGCAAGGCAGTTGTACACAAGAAATCAATGAATTACTTAATTATTTAAGTAAGGTTCAATGCCCATATCCAATTATCTGCAGGGGAAAATCTGACCGTCATTCAATGATAGTTCTAAATTTACAATTGTATAGTTAGTGTTACCAAAATTTATTGCCATTTTGAGTTTTGATTTCATTCCTTTTTTTAAATCATTTTAAAACATATATTTTTTAAAGGTTCTGTATGCCTGAGAGAGTATAACGATGCTCTTGCATGTCGATTAGCCCATGCAGATTATCATTCATACATGCATGTCCTACACTATCACCTGTAGTCATCAGCTTTGGCCATTTGGCCTCGCGAAACCATCAGACAACATAGAATGGGTGTAGATGTTTTCTTAACAGTATTGACTTTCATTTGTAGTACTCAAAATTGAAAAAACTAATACTGGAAAACAACTATATAATAAGATTACACCACTAAATTGAGTAGGATAGGAAGTCATTGATGCATCCTATTTCACACCTTATGATCAATTGTCAACAAGTTAACCCTGAAAACAAGTCAAAAATGGAGAAATGCTGTTTGTGGTATGGATGTCATGATATTTACAATGTTACAAAACCACTTTTCCTTGATTTTGTTATGGAAAATGAGCACGCTGAATTTAGTATCTTGCTAAAAAGAAACTTGATTAAAAGATCAGAGTACATTCCTGAGGAATTCAAGCATGTAAACAAACCAAACCACGGACATGTGTTTATGTTCAAACAGTTTTCAGTAGGTGAGTGTGGGAACCCATGGATTTGCTCTGGTTCTGTAATATTGTCCTCAAAACCAGTAGTGATTCTTTTAAGTTACCAAATTAACGCTAAGTGTGTCAAGTAAATAGATACATGGATCAAATCCATGGAAGATTGAAAAAACACGAAGTTATACAATTACAAATGACCTGTGAGTTACTTTGTTTACATGCTGTTATTTCTAATAAATATTAGTATGAGTGAAACTTGAACTAAATCGCTTTTATTGTGACTACTGCGGATGTCAAAATTTCACAAATACTGAATTGATTGCATCATTATCAGAAAAAATTAAAGGAGAAAATAGTGGAGAGTGTCTGTAACCTGACCCATTGACCCACTTTTTTCGGACACAGTTATGGGGGGTGTTTAGATACATGATGGAATCCATGGGTTTCCCTGTTCTGCGGAGCATAACTGTTTTGTCTTTCATTCATCTTTTAACATTTGGACATTATCTATATAGCTAACGTAAAGGTTATGCCGCTTTACATGGACTTGCAGGCTATCAACAATAAGCCAAATGGCAAAATTTAAAGTCATCTGACTCGTCACAGATTTTTCAAACTTACTCAAAAGGAACTCTGTTAGCATCTTACAATACACAGAACAAGAATCCACACATTGTTTCATCCCAAACGGCAGAAAAAAATACTAATTGGATGAAATTTAAACGCAGATCATTTACTCCCTAAAACTGTCAGAGTGAGTGGTTGCCAGTTTCGGGAGTTTGACGGTCAAAGGTCGACACGCTTCGTTGTGGTCAACAAAACCACGTGTGGATTCTTGTTCTGTAGGATTGTAAGATCCTGTGTGAGGTCAAGTTTGAAAAATCTTGCCGATGTCAGATGACTTTAACTTTGCCATTGCTTATTGTGATACCAAAGTCCATGTACAGCGGCATAACCCTTACGTTAGCGGACATATAGATAATGTCCCAAATGTAAAAAGATGAATGAACGACAATTTCTAGGTTATGCTCAGCAGAACTAAAACAAATAGTCAATAGCTGGATCTGGATTCAATACTCTGAAATTAGTGATGTCGGATATAGTTTTTATCGGTATCAGAGCCGATACCGATATTTTGGAAAACGATTCGGCCTGATACCGATCGATACCATATATTTTGCATGAGCACGTGTAAGGCTTTTACATATTCATAATACACACTACAACATTTAAGGAAAGTTCCTCTTGTTGTACTTGCTATTCGTATATATTTGATGGCTATACGGTTTGTTTAGGGAATGATGCTTCTTAATTTGCTGTTTTCACTGAGGTATTAATTTAAATATATACTACAGCATTGTATTGTTATTTTTTTTGTTCGTTGTCGTAAATTTCTAAAATTCTGTCGTGTTGAAATGATCGGAGGGGTCGATCGGTGTAGGGTTTTGAAGCTCATTGGGCTTCCCTCCGTCACACCGCGTGTCCCATTTGATCCTTCATGCTCCTGCAATTTCATGTGCTTTTGGTTTCCAGTCCATACTCGGCTTGCATGTTTTCTCTTCTCCGGTTTTTTCACACCTGCTTCTAACGTGGGCTTTCTTACCTAACCAGTATGTAAAAGTGAATTGAAATAAAGTAAAGGTTGGTTGGTTGGTTGAATGGTTTGACTTGGCAGATACGCAAACTGAGTTTTTTGTGGCCACAACCGTAAAGGGAAAAAATAAAAATCAAAAAAATGAAAAGGACAACAAAACAAGAGAGCAAACAAAACAAAACAGGAGGACGCTTATAAACAAAAACCCTGGGACGGTAAATAAAGTAATATCTTCATGGCACTATAAAGACATAGTGTTGGGGTATGTTGTTACTTATATCTTCCTCCACAATGCACACACCCACACACACACACTTGCCACCCACACACCACACCACACCACCACACACACACACTGGCTAATATCAAACAACCTGGAGTCCAATCTCAGATGCTCAAAAAAACTGCTGTCATCAACAACTAGCTGTTGCATCTGCGGATTGACATCGCTGCACTTCAGGAGACCCCCGGCTGGCAGAGTCCAGCTTGCTTTACAGGGTGGTTTCATATTTTCATTGGCAGACGTCTCAGTGCTAGCCTTTTGACATGCTCTTTAACGAATGCGATATGCGTGCATCTTTGCGCACAAAAGCGTGGTTCAAAAGATTGCATTGGCCACGTATGCTGAATGAGTATGAACCCCCGTAAGAGAATCTGACTAACACTTTCTAGTTGCAAATGGGAAACAGGAGGAATTAAGTATGTGAGTATGGTGTTGCCTTTGCATGCCAGTCACAAACACTCTACTGACAAGAATCCAACTTGAAGCACAGGCACGGAGCATCTCTCCTACTTTCCACAGACTTTATTAACCCTAACAGGACATGGAGGCACTTATAGGCAAACATTTTTTTGAGTGCTTATAAATGCCTCCTGGGTCTTTAGTGAAAAAAATTGCCAGTTTCTGAAAAGGGCCTCCGGGCCATTTACCCCTCAGGGACATGACAGCATTTACCTGTCAGGAATCTGACTGCTGATAAATGCCTTCGTGACGATATCTCTCAGAAGGCAACAACATATTTAAAACTGTAAACTCTAACCTTATTTTTTTACAATGACACAATGCCTATGAGTGCTGGTTGGGCAATAACCCTCAGGAACCTGAATGCTGGTAATCACTGGGCATTTAACCCCTCAGGAAAATGAATACGATAAATGCCCTACTGGCATTTACCCCAAGAACCCAGGCTGATGCCATGTCTGTGTGACATTAACAGTTTTCCAAGGAAATTGGTTTTTTGATGTGAATTGCCCCCAGGCACATTAATGCATGCACTGAGTGCTTATGAGTGCCTTCTGGCATTTCTTGAAACCAAAATTGCCTCTTGGGTTGCCTGCTGGGCATTAAGCCCCCAGGAGAAAGTAGAATTTAGGGTTAACCCCAATACTCCACCCTAATTTCATAAGGACTCCTAAATACCACCAAATACTGCAGTCATTGGACTTCTAAACGAGTCCCAATACTGGGACTTCACATACGTTTCTTTAAACAGTATGCCTTTAACAGTCCTATATGTGAAGTCCCCAAACAGATGGTCTCAGCTATGACATTTTTGTGTAGCTTCAAATTTCGACCACTGACACAGTCCACCTCCATTTTCAATAACACCGTGCTTTCACTTTAAACACTCTTCTACTTAGCACTGTAATATCCAATTTTTAATACAAGCTAAAGCTTTCATTAAGCCCTTGCAATAACAAAATCAGGACTTAGTCACCGTTCAGAATCAAGTCTTGAAATTTCATTCAATTTCACTTCATACATGTTTAGAAGTTATTTTTAACAACATCACTTTGTTGATAACACTCTAAGGAATACTTTCAAAGTGGAATCAGTTAATATTTATATTATTCGCATGAAAAGCGTGAACATTACTGGAGCAATGTAACAAAATTTTGTCATACACACTATATTGGCATGACTCCTCCATTGATTACGTTCATGGCAGTATGATAATTGTACATAAGGAGAGTCATGCTCAGCAGGACTAACGCGAGACCACCCTACATGTATTACCAACAAAATACATAGTGAATTTCATGGTCTATCTATGTGATAGGAATGTGCTACAGGAGCCCCAAATTTACCACACTGAGCCAGTGTGGTATTTTACATTTTTGTGGTATTTATGAGTTTTTTCGAGTAATGCCCAGCAGGCACCTAATCCGCGCCACAATGAAAACACCTATTGAAGCCAATATGAATTTCGTTCACTGATCCGCTAAATCCGTCAGTTTTCCTTGAACACTTATGCACTTACAGCAATGTTTGTTAGTTGTGAGTGAGGGCCGGGGACTCGGGCTAGGACAAATATCGCACATAATTAATGAACCTTATATAGAGTGCGTGTGCAAGACATCTCCGATTGGCGTTGTTCAACCAGGGCGTGAAATGCAGAAACAGTGAAAATTTTTAAGGGTTGAATCTATGCATAATGGAAAACGCCACAAGTTTGTAAACTGATGCGGGTCAAATATGGTACCAATACAAAGGATAAACCTTCAGGTTGATATAAAATATATATGTCCACTTATGACAAATGTTTGAGAGGTGATAAGAAGGAAGAAAGTTCGAACTACTACTCGCCAAACTGTAGCGAAAAAAAGGCAAAGAGAGAAAAAAATGGATTACAGAACGGATGCAGTACAATACTCAGAAGATGCACTCATAATCAGATTTTGACGGGGAAAGAGCATCAATGAAGATGGTTTATTGCTACACCTATCCTTACGATTAAGTATGTGGGGACATTTTTGCAGCATTCTCCAAATATTCTGAAGTACACACAAACATCGTTTAATGAGCAGCCCTCGATCGATACGGGCGGCAAAATGTCCTACACAGTTTTGTAAGTGTGCGTTCAGGGCCCTGAGGGGTAGATGCCCATGAGGCACTTATAGCAGTGGCCTTTAGTCCACTTCATGTGGGAGGCATTTTGCAGCACTAAAAAAACATGACTGCCTATAAGTGCCTAGATGTGTATTTAACAAACAAAAGATCTATGAGCTTACAAAACAGATTGAATATTGGTGTTTCGAACTTACAGCTGGGTACAGACAAAAGGTCAAGGTCATTCAAACAAGAGGACATTTTATTCATTTAATCGGCTTCATACCCCTTTAAACTTTTTTATCCTAGATTTAAGTTATCCCATGCCCTTTGATTTACCAAACTCATTTGAATCAAATAGTCACGAAGGTGCGGTATAACCTATGCAGTGATTATTGGCATTTCTTCCATTTAGAATAATTGCGCATCAAAAGTTGGCAATATTATTTCATATTTCCAATGTAAAAAAAAATAAACGACTGAAGTCGCCCACTTTTGGTTCGAGAATATCGGGAAAGCCTCAGAACATCTCGCCCTCTTGTGATCCACTTCACACGGCTCATTTCTGGGTCAAGAACCGATGGTAAACAGGCTTCCTCCCCTCAAGAGACATTTTATATCTGTTTTCTAACATGTATGTGTACAATGTGAGAATAGAGTTGATGATGCTGAACGAATTACTTGAAACGTGTACTGTTACTGGAATTGAGAAATCTTACCAATTTAACATATATTCTATGACCCTTCATTCAATTCGTTCTTAATGTTCAGATTTTGGTACAGTATGGATTGTGTTTTTATTGAAAAAAAAAATCAAAGTATTTGTTTTTAATTTGAAGTTTTTGACAAAATGAGAAACAGTATACCGTATCACACGTGTGAGGGCAGAAGTCCGTACGTCAAGCACTGGCCATTTGTCCAAATCCCCACATCAACAATATTACTCTTATGCCAAGTCTTTGTGGCCTTTTTGAAATATGGTTCTTTCTTCAGGTTGACCAGTAACCCTTTGGATTTGACTAATCATTGGGTGAGTGCAAGAGGTATGTTAGTGCAATAGCTGCTATTTGTGTCAATGTCCATAAAAACATTCTACTAAGCCCATAATTGGGTAGTGGCTCTTGAAATGGTTCTTACAGGCGACTGTCGCTTGAAGAACTAAGTTCAAAAGCGATGACTCAGGAAAAGATAAAGTGAGATATACCCCTTCCAGGGGCACTACCATTCTTAAGGTATTGCGGCTTACACGGCCATTTCTTGCTCACGTGGTAGCCTATACGGCAGCTACACCATGTCTACCGCGACATCTACTTGCACATTACCACTGGGCTAATTGCGAGGCAGTAGCTGCAAGGTAGGGCTTACAAAGTTACAACAGTTATGAGGTATCTCCAGTGATGTGTCGAACTCAGGCTGTACCTCCCCCAATGGCTACCCCGTAGTTGTCCACTAGGTGGAGAGAAGGTGGATGTTGTGTAGACAGTACCGAAGTAGACACGCAGCTACCACGTAGCTTACTCCCGGTAACCACGACACCATTTTGAGAGTTGATGACAAAGTTTCATGAAATGAGGGCGCTATACACTTTTCTCGGTGGCATTTTTGAACGTTTTTTAGGAACATCTTACGAATTCAATCGGGCATAATCAAAACCCCATATTCCTGCACAAGTTAAAAAAAAACTAAAAATGCAAATATATGCCAACAATATCTAAAAAACAAAATTGGCCAGGAGAAATATCCGCGCGCGTGCTGAGAGCCGGTGTAACACGTAGCTACTCCATGACAGGGGAGACAGCCGCTGAGTGTACGCTATCCGTCTATTCTCGCAAAAAACCGGAATCCTGGCCGGCGAGTGTACGTCTAGTGGGTACAGGGGTCCAGGGGGCGGAGCCCCCGGAAGCTCTTGGATTTTAGCTATTAAGAAAGGTATTTTTGAAGGTAATAGTATAGTACTTAATTCCCAAATTACAAGCCAGTAGACCATATACTTTTGGTGCTGGGGGCGAGGGAATCGCTCCCTACCAATTTTTTTCTTGACTACTTCATCTCCCCCCCACTGAAAATTTCCCCTTATTACTCGGTAGACAAACTTGGGGATGCCCATGGCTCCACCCGTGTTTTCTCAAATTTATTTTACTCATTTTGATCACATGTACTGTTGGCACATTAATAATTCTGATTACCGTTGTTAGCTTGAACAAACTAATGGCTTGAGGGAAGCCAAATAGTTGTGATATTTGGATTTATGTAGTCTGGAGTTCAATCTCATGCGTTCTGATGTCGTTCTCTTTGTTTCATTCTACATTCCCTTTCTCTCTTTCTTTGCACTATCTTCCTCTTTCTTTTCTCTTTCTCCATTTTCTTCTCTCTCTCTCGTCCCTTTTTTTATTCTCTTTTTGAGGATCGCTGGGGGGGGTTCCACCCCCCCACCCCCCCATGGCGACGGGCTGTTATAGGCTGTTTTGAATCTTATCATATCCAAATGTGCGCAGAGAGAGATTTGTTTTCTAGACACTCACTGTACATACATGTGGTATTTCTATTTACTTGCTTTACATGGAATGACCCTAATTGCCTGTGTTCAAATTGTAGTCAAAATATCATCAAACTGAAGTCATCCTTTCATCAACCGTATTGCTATAGAGTGGCATAGTGTTAGTTTGAATTTCGATGCAGATATCAAACACTGTGACCAGATAGCCAGTCAAAACACGATTGGCCTACTTTATTCTGTGATCAGCGGCAAGTTCAATAAACATGTCAACAACATGTTCAATTGTTGAAAGGAAGGATAAATGGTGTGGTGGCATTGTTTGTAACAAAAGTTACCGAAACTAGTTCAGAAGTCATCTGTCATATGAGCCACTAGTCAATCCTTAAGTACAGTTCAGTGACTTCAATTCATCAGTGTATTTAGAGAATTTGCCTTCTGCTTTAAGTGATGTTATCCCTAGAACACACAAGATCAGTACATGTAATTTAGTGTATAATACAACTCAATGAATCGAGTTCCTGATGGATGAGTATATTGTGGGTAATATGGTGGATTGTTTGATATTGAATTGAGTACTATGATCAACCATAGATTAGATAGACCTAAAATATAGACCCCCTCCACCCACCCCCCGACTTAACTAAAAAAAAATCAAGATTTTTATCATCTGAACACATGGCCTAAGTATAGTAAGTTTGCCTAATCTTATGTGCATATTCGACATCTAATTGGAAGTTCACAATTTTGTATTTTGTCCAACACAGTAGGCTATGGGGCAGCAAAGAGTGCCGGGTCCAATCTTATAGGGGCCAAAAAAATTGCACGATAACTCATATAGGTTAAAAAACTAATTGTAACACAAGTATTGCTTAAAAGCCCTGTTTTCTGATTATTAGAAATTTTAGCAGGTGGCTGCCTTCTCTCTGTGCCACCCATGGGGAGAAAGATGATATCAGTAGCTTCACAAGCATTGCATCCAATGGAGAATTTTGTACAGTACGGGTACTGATGTGAATCGTTTAGAGATAAAACATTCTTAAAATGCAAGTTTGTGATCAATACTGTTAATAGAAGTCACACCTACGATTCACATCCAGTATCTGTAAAAAAAACCTGCTTGGAAAGCAATGCATTGGTGGGAAGACTACTGATATCTTCTCTTCCTGGGGGGATAGTTGATAGGACTATTAGCTCAAAACTACACCATCAGAATCAACTGAATTTTGGCAAATAAAAATGAGATTTTGGTTTGAAGCATAAACAAAAAAAAAAAAAAAAAGATGAAAGTGTTAGGATCATGAAATGCACATTCAAGGTGGAGTTTATCTGTTACGGTTGAAGAATTCATAGGGAGAGGGTGCATGGAAGTCTTTCTATAAATTCCTTTGAATTAAAAAATGGCAAGAAAATAATATGATTATAAAACCCTCCTGTATGTGTGAAAATTAGTAGAATCCATCTTCTGAAAGGAAATATGAAAATAAATGAGATAGAAACCAGTAGTAGTGCCAGCCTTGTAAACTGACGTAAATGATGAAAATGAATTTGTTTCTGATAGTGATACATTTATATTTTGCTTTGAGTTCAAAACGTCGTTCTCCTTGGCAGTCTTTTCTTTTCTTTATTGAGGCTGCAAGAAAAATGTTTAATTTGCAACTGGTCATTGGCGCGATATTTAAACTCAATATCATTCATTGAATCCACCCGGACAAAAAAAAACATTTGGTTCGGCCTTAAATAAACCGCGGTAAACAATCATCCCTCGGCTGAATCCTTTACTAGAGCGGGAGAAATAATAAATCTACAGCCAAGACGTTGCCCACTGGAATTCATTACCCACTTGAAAGCCGATCAACTTGAAATGAAGCTAGTTACGAGTTGACTAGGACTCGCAGACCAGTTTATTTTAAAGACTGTCTGGGATCAAAGCCGCTTTGATGAAAAAGCAAATGGGGTCATGAACGGCAATCAGTGCACACATCTTATTTGGTCTGTAAGACGGAATATTTTACAAAGTCCGTGGCCTTGACAATACATCATACTTTATTATTGATATCATTCAGAAGTTCAAAACCAGTGCTGTAGTCAACATGTTTGTTGATATTTTCAAATTAATATTTACACAGCAGTGAGTGTGAGAGTCCAGAGAGGTAGAAAAAATTTAACAAATGAACATGCATGCAAAAAAACAAGCACGTATTCAAGCAAGGCAGGCTGCACTATATTGTTCCTATCATGAAAACCTTAAAGAGCTTTTAAAAAGACACTAAAAACATTACCATAAAATGTGCTCACAGAAGAAACCTTTTCTTTAAAGGGGGATGGCGCCGATTTAAGGATGAAGGTTTCATCTTGATAGATTCGCCTTCCTTCACTCCAAAAACCCCTATGAAGTTTCGACGCGATATTTCACCGTTTTGAAGCGAGAGCTAAAAAACGTAATTATGAGTACTGGTAAATTAATTATTGGTCAACCAAAATGGGCACACATTTCGCTCTAACTTCCAAACCAAACATACCTTGTCTCTAAGATTCACCGGGGGGGGTAATGAGGAAAAATAGTAGCTTTCTTCTAATACCAAACTGGTTTGGGACCATCCTGGTTAAACTCTGGTAGCTTCCTGGGGAACGAAGAGGCTCTTAGCGATAAGAGCCATGGGACCTTTAATTTAAAAATGCTTTACCAAGTATTTTATTGAAAACTGATGCAATGAAATTAAGCTGAATGCCATCATTATGTAATATTAAAAGAGCGATTTGATTTAGTTATTGCTGTTGTGCAAATCCCAGCATTCCTCTCTAAGGGCGTTTAAGGACCAACAGGCAAGTTCAAAACTTTGTCTGTTCTAAATTGTTTGTCAATAAACCTTTGAAATTCTCCACTAAATGAGTCTACAACCAATCAAGTGCAAATTTAGAGAAGTTTGTAATTGACTATCTCTCTGTGTCTTAAAGGGGATTAGTTTGGAACCAAAACCAGAGGTCAACATATCTTTTAACACTACTCGTTATCCTCTACTGACCCTCTGGTTTGGTACACTGGTAAAACGGGCATGTACATAAACAGAACAGTCGAAATTTGCGAAGTGCACGCCTTTTATACTGATGTACACTTCCTAAAAAATATATGTCCAAATAAAACACTCCACTTGTGTGCTTCTAGATGAATGTCATCAAAATTGTACCATTCATTTTTGATATGTCCTTCCAGGGCGATAAAATTTATGTAAAAATAAGGGCCTTCCGAATTACTCGAGAGAAGTTTTCACTCAGATGTTGACATCAATTTTGACCTTTGACTTGTCAGGTAGCTAGAAGCATACCACGGGCGTAGTGAACTCAAAAAAGGAACACGCGGCTCATTGGTCTGTTGGAGTGATTAGTGTATGGCGTTCGTATTATTATGAACGTGTATCTTTTACAGCTGTTTACGAAAATGTAAGGGCGCATCTCATATCGCGCAAGGTATTTGTGATTTCGCAATAGTTTTACTAATAAAATAACTTCAAAATTGCAGTGCCTGATATGATAGTTATAAACAACAGTGGCATAACCATTAACCAGACCTTACAAATGGGGTGGGGTGGGGTAAGGAACAGAAGAATTTTATGGGGACAAATTTGGATCATTCTCCGTAAGCACTAGGTATTCTCATAGGTATCTCGGGGGGGGGGGGGGGGAAATCTCACATCGGGATGAAGTATGGTTATGTGCCCCCTAAGGGCCCTCATTTAGGACCAATTTTCAGTTCCAGAGACCTACTTTTAATGTCCAAAGCTATATTTCTACCACTTTTTTTTTTTTTTTTTTAAAAAGCAAAAAAAAAGGTAGCGGAAATTGATTGGAATCGAATTTTTTAATATTTTTTTTTGGAAACCTTCACACTGTTGGTAACCACGCTGTTTAGAAAGGGTGGGTTCAAAAAATTTCTTAAAAAAAGTAGGTAAACGAGTGGGATTACTGTTTTTTTGCTATTAAAAGGGTGGTTTTGTATAAAGGGTGATGGGTTCAGAAAAAGGGTGGGTTCTGATAATAAAATGGGCAATTACTATCTGTGCAAATCATGTTTGCCCATGATGCATTCCCAATTTGAAAATAGACAAGTGTATAAACTTCCAAAAAGTTAGGTTCCCCTTATAAATACAACTCATTTTTTGTGGGCAAACCAAAAGTGGAGTTTAAGTGACAAAACAAAAAAATTGACAATATCTTACTCTGTTATGTAATTTACAAGATTCAATTGGTTGTATAAAAAGGGAACAATGGTGTTCTGTTGTGTTGGCCAGCTGTAGAATTTCAAATGGAATTATAAAAAGGGTGGGTTTTAACTTTTCAATCATAAGGGTTGGTGGTTTATAAAAGGTGATTAAAAATAAAAAGGGTGGGTTACAAACACCCCCTGCCAAAAATTGCTTCAACTAACAGTAAAAACCTAAACCTGTTTTAAAAAATTTGTTTTGATTTAAAGTTAATTTCCATCTCATCTCCAGTGGGACATTTAGATTTCCTTTTCCAAAATCAATACGCCCGTGGGATAGAATCTAGCTACATGGCAATGGAATTATGACAATGATGCAAACACCACAACCCACCAAACAAAAAATCAAAAACTCTAAACAATTAAAAAAACTTTTAAGTTAAAAAAAAAAAATCTACCACCTCCTTTCGTCCATTCAGGAAAAGATATCATGTAATAATCTCTGCCTCCAAAAATTAGCACCAAAAAAATCTTGATTTATTATTCATATTAAAACGAATGGCCCGTGAATACTACCGTGCGTCCACAATGTCCTGGCCAGACACCCCAGCGAACACGATTGAAGTCGCGTTTTCAACACACTCCAAAACAAATCCCCAAACATACCTCGTAAGTTGGGCAGTTGTATGACCCCCATGTATGACCAGGGTGTGACCTTTAACTCTATGTCATCCAGTGGGACTAGACGAAAAATGTGATTCTGCCCTTGTTCCCAAAATTCGTCCAAAATCGTTATTTGTTGCTTTTCAAGCCTGAAACTGAAGCATATGGAAGAGAAGGTTATGTGAAGATTTTCGTATCATAAGAAATTTTTAGGTTTACACTTGCTTTTGGTTGTTGTAAATTGAGGGGGAGGAAATGCTGGTTTTATATTCGTTCAGTCTCCTGCAATGGCTCCGTTCTGAAAACCAGAGGCAGTTCATTTCAATGATAATTTAACAGTGGTTTAAGACTAATGGCGACCTCCGGTTCAGTTTACTGGTAACTACAAAGGGGATGGACCCAATTAAAGTTATAAAAGTTTTCATTTGATAGAAGGCCTTCACCCCAAATCCCCATCTGTGAAGTTTCGAGCCGATATTCAACCCGTTTTGATCTTTTGTTAAAAGCTAAAAAATGTGATTTTGTAATCCCATCCAGAATACTCTGTAAAGTGATACTTGGGCGACCAAATGCGCCACATTTTTGCTCATAATGTGCAAAACCAAACATCATTTAGCTCTAAGATTTCACAGGGTTTAAATAAGCAAAAGTAGTTAGCTGCCTTTCAGATACCAAAAATTTTGACACTTCTGATAAAATTAGGGGTTCTGGAGACAAGGATATTAGCGATCGGGACCATGGCCCTTTAACAAAAGCTTATAGGCAGGCCCGTAGCCAGGAATTTTATGTGGGGGGGTGCGGACTTGCCAGAAGCGGACCTTTTGCAGTACCATAAACCAATTTTTTTCGGCTCGCTGCGCTAGCGGTGACCCAAAATTTTTCCACCGTCGCCTCCAAATTTTGAGACGAGGGGCAGGGGGGAGATGTGAAAGACAAATCATGGCAGCGTTAATGTCATGGATTAACAGCTGCTTATATTGTCATTAATATACATGCATATCTAAATTGGTGGTCTTTGGCGGACTGGGGGGAGGGGGAGGGAAGATGAAAAGACCATCATGGCAGCGTTAATTGTCATAGATTAACAGCTGCTTAGTCATTCATATACCAATGCCACCACATGGTGGGAGGGGGAGGCGGGGAGGGGGAAAGATGAAAGATGAAAGAACATCATGGCAGCGTTAATGTCATAGAATATTAACAGATGCTTAGGTCATTATATGACCATGCACCAACAACCCAGGGTGCATGCAATTTCGTGTTGTAAACTTGCGGGAATCGGTTGATTCTCGCCAGGTAATTTTGCGAGAATCTAATTGATAAGACCGACTTCGGTAAGATTATGGAATATATTATAAGGATCTAATTTATTCCAATGCTTAAAAATTATCGGTTTGGCAAACGTATCAGTTATTACCATGTTTATCTGTTAGAAATCTAAAATACAAGAGGCCAGAAGTAAATTTTAAACAATGTTTTAAAAACCATAAATTTTGGAGCTGATGGCCCTAAACTGTGCTTCGAATTGTGACACTACTGAGGCATCGACGAACACTACAAGTTAACTACTTGCCGAAGGACAACCCTTAAATATTTCAACTACAACGTATGAGTCCAGTGTTGAGTTCTTTTACTCAATAAAATTAGTGTAAAATTAACCAAATGCCAATCTCTTCAGTCTAGAGTACTCAGTCTCATCCATGAATCCAGCCATAGCTTCTAAAAAGCAGACTGCAAGAAGAGCGACTTTGGAACGGACCCAAAAATCAAATTCATAAGCTTGGGATTCTGATTTCATTTTCTTAATATTTGTGCATACTTTAATTATGGAATGCCACTCGGTTGTGAACACACCAAAAAAAAATCAAGAACGGTGCATTTAATTGCATAAAAATGCAAAAAATTTCAGAATTCTGCAGCTTTGCAAGCCTGCCGAATTCGCAAGTGGGGAAATCTCTATTCATATTTGCTGTCAAAAAAACACAAAATTACAATGTTGAAGGGCGGGACCTTAGCAACCCCATCGTATTGAAGAACAGTCTCAACTGACTAAACATTTCGCAGGTTTCCTCAAGAAATTTCATAGCGCTACAGAAAGGAAAAAACCGTCGGGACTAGGCTACTTTCTGCATCACTTTTTACATTTGCACATTGAAAAGGTAAACACTGAGGCAAAGCATTTACCAAATACCTAGATAATTACTTTGGATTTTTTGATACAAAATTTGTTTTTATTTTGGTGTGTACAAAAATAATGGAAAATAGACCAAAGGGTTATTTTCTACACTTAACGAGTTTTATTATTGGATTAAGTTAGTACGTTTTTTAGGAGTTTATTTTGCAGTTTAGAATAATTTTTTTTGCCGTTTTTTAAAATCTTTAAAATGCAAAACAAAACCTTGCATTTTATATGGGTTACACTAGGGCACATGGTAAAAAACAAAAGGGCGGGTGAAGGTTTGGGTCCATGCCGAGGAAGGGGTATTATTCGGGGTAATGGTTGAAATGTGAATTTGATTTTCGTACAAACAGTTTTAAAAGTAGTCAGTACTAAGGGTCACGTGTATTAGAACGCGTTTGACCCCAATGGTTGGTCGGATAAAGCGGTGTAGTTGGGAAGATTTTTGACAACAAGTGCACGCGGAACGGGCGGGCAGTTACCGGAAAGAAATTTTCGTATTTGAATGGTCGTTTCTCCTATGTTTTGAACCAAATTACGCGGCCTTCTGCCATGTTGGTTGGACTCAGAACAGTTGATGGCCCAATATGGAAATATGTAGAAGGTTGGCTTAATGATGAATGAACTGCAACATTGGAGGTGATTTGAAGCAAAAGACTGTTGTAAAAGGGAAATTAAACGGCTTAAATGGACAAAAATCCATTGCTATTTAAAGGAAATATTAAGACAGCTATTTGCGTAAACCGTGGGTCTTAATTTCTCCAAAAAGTTTTGAATTGTTACGAGCATGGTATTTTAAAAAATATAGACGTTGGCGCTTCTATCCCATGCGATGTTCTTTTTTGGGGCCATTTTTATTGGCATGAAACACCCACAGTTCAAAATTAGGCAAGATTCACCAAAATTTGACGTGTATTCATGCTTCCCCCTAAGTAAAAGAACAACAAATGAACACAACGGCGCGCACACCTTGTGCATTACGTTCGTGAGGCAGCGCATTTATTTTACCATTATACGTGCAGCACACGCTTGTTAAGAGTGTCGCAATTAACAACCATTCGTCACCTAAAAGGCAACGATTTAGCTTAATTTTGAGGTTTTTGTTGTAACCAAAACACACTATCCGTGATGTTCCACCGTGTCTTTAGTTTTCTCATCCAATTTCCACTTAAAATGGAAACATTTTTAAGAAAAGTGAAACATAAACCTGTCTTGCTGTGAAATTTTTAAATATGTAGGAATCGGTGATTTTATAGGTGTTGTGTTAAGTCACATGTATAGTGCACCAACCCCCCCCCCACCCCCCCCCCCCCCCCCCTATAGTAAAACATTTGGTTTCGGACCAAAACGATCGAAAAAAAAACCATGTTTTTCAGTAAAATTTATATAAATTTGAATATTACACTAGTTTTCATAATATTCAAGAAAGAATATTTGTCACTGGGATTTATTTCATATATATGATCATTTTTCACCATTAAAAATTTGGATTACTCGTGCTCCGCTATTTCGCCTACTTGGGGTCACGGCAAGTGTGGAGAGGTGTGTTGCACAACACTCGGACAAACTTACGCGTGCCGCCGTGCTGGAGGAGTACGTGTGATTCGGAAGATAATTGTACGGACTTCTGTCATTGTAAAGTAGACTTTCGCCTAAATATTTTGTTTTGTTGACAAATAAATTCGAACGATAATTTTCATGAGTTCTTTTGAAGAAAAAAATACATTGGTGGTTTGTGATTCACTCCTATTTCTATATAATCGGTAGGCCAAAACATTATTTTTTTTTTCTTGACTGATTTTTTTTCTCTGTGACTGAATTGTCTTGAAGCGAATCAACTTGATTTCGAGTGTGAAATTCGGGCGGCGAATCTTTACGCGAAATCGATTTCGGGATTGCGTCGAAAAATTGCAGCCTGCACACCCTGCAAAACAAATCATTTAGGCAAAACGCAAACTTTAAATTGCCAAAACGGACATTCAACATGGACAAAGCGGACACCTTCAAACATCATAAAAGCGGACCTTTGTCATTTTTTGGGGGTTGCGAAGTCTATAGGCTTTAGGGATTGTTGGTTCAGGATTTCATCCAGGTTTGTAGTTGTTTTGAAATTTATTCATTCTTTGAGATATACAGTGTTCTGTTAGGTAATTTGGAGGACAAGGCAGAGTGGAGTTATGGATAGGGGGGCCAATTCTCCTCCTGGCTTGAAATAAATGTCTTCCCAGTTTGCTTTTCCGGCGCTAAAAAATATGAGATGAAATGGATTAGCATTTTGGTTTTTCATCGTGATTGCAAGCCAATTGTTGAATTAAAATTTGGGCAAAAATAATGTTAAGCTGGGCTCATTTTTTATCACATTTTTTAAAATTTGTTCCCATTTGGCAACTTACTGGCGCAAGGTCACCTGGAAGGACTTTGAATTTTGCTCCCTGGCTCGATTGCCTTGGTACATCACTAATCATGTAGATTATAATACCCAAACGATCCTGTAAAACTCAACATACATATTTTTATTTCTATCCACAATCATACATAGGTACAAAAAAATTACATAACATGATCTAATAATTATAACATTGGAATATTAGATGTGGAAGAGTACTGGAAGTAAGCCAGAAAATGGCCTGTCAGGTCCCAGACCCGTTACAATTATAATAGTTTGTAAGTTTGAATGAGTGCCTTTTTATAAGTTAAGTTCAAAGACTTAATTTTTTTTGAGCTTTTAACAATTAAGGTGGAATGTTTTCCAATTTTTTGCCCACAAAAGTAGACCAATCTACTCATTTCCACAAAATTCAAGTTTACAAGTTTAGGTAATTGAAAGTCTGATGCATGTCTTGTAGAGTCAGTTGATGATTAGGCAGTTGTTAACAAAATGTGTGTCAATGGGAGGGCACATTTTGTTGCTGGTATTTTGTACATGAATGTTCCTATATTAGTGCCAATCCCTTTATTTTAGTTGATTATATTTAAACAAAAAAGGATTAGGATGCACTTCTCTGTAATCACTATTGCTCACTGCTTTCAGTCACGCTTTTGCAAATTGCAGTTTCTCCATTTCAGCATTGGCAATGCACTTGCCCATTCAGTGATCCCATATGTCATGTGTGAGAGAAACATTGTGGTCCGAGACTAAAATGTCAGTTTTCAGGTAGATAGTGTTTTACTTTATATAAAATTCCAATATTGCAAGACATTTTCTTCTTGCCTAATTCCTCAATATGGGTTATTCCCAAGTAAGGTTTTGGTCGCTAGTATCCCTAAAAAATTTGAAAGCATTGACTTGATTTATTTTAGTACTTATCGATGGAAATATTGATATGTTTATTTACTTTATTGGTTTTTACTGTGAATTGGCCGTAAAAGCATAAGTTAGTCCTTTTTAAGATTTAGTGAAAGTTATTTGACTTGAACCAGAGTGTTCAGTTTACTAATACCATTATTCATGATGTATTTATATTATTAGTATATGATTGTGATGTCAATACCTGGTATCATCTGCATACAATATAAAAGATAATTCATAGGCCAGCATTTGGAATATCATTGACAAAAAAATAACTCCCAAGGGTCCGAAAATAGAGCCCTGGGCATTCCAGTACATCTATTTTTTGTTTATAGATTGTGACGGTTGTAATCACAACTGTGTTCTGTTTGTGAGGTAATTTTTGAACCATTCGAAGACAATCCCCTCTGAACCATAGTGATAGCATTTTCAGAGCTAAAAGAGATGTCTGATTTATGGTAATCCCATGCCTTAGAAAGGTCCAAAAATACCCCGCAGTTTGTTTGATTATTATTTGAGCTGGCTTGAGTGAATTTATGTGCACGATCTTGGTTATTGCCAATGGCATCGTAATGTTTGGGACGGGTAACTCAACTTGGTGGCTTCAAAGTAGTCTGTTGT
>JAMKCH010024596.1:0-20566 GCA_023653785.1 Ophioderma brevispina
TTGTTAAAACTCGCATGCTTGTTGTGTGTGTGCTCGTATCCACAATCATGGTAATGGCTTGTGGTGGTTTCCGGATTTATTCAACTAGTGTGCTGATCCGGGGCCGCGGTTATCCATGATACGGACGCTCCTAACATGGCCCCGCATTTGAGGCTGGGGCGGATTGGGAACATTCAGGGGTTTCCACCCTACTCTATTTCGACACTGACTGCGATGTACATGTACATTTGCATGCCTTGGTACAATGAATCCATCCATGTTGCTCGACGTCAACGCCGTCAAGCTGAACGTAAGTGTTGTAAATCCGCTCAGATGATGACCGTGAATTTTATTTGATGGCTAAAGAGAAAGTAACATTACTTTACAGTTCCGCCAAGGATCCTTTTCACAACCAAAATTAATCTTCTGTAATTGCAAGATGTCCTAACCGAATTATAAACACATGCCCAACAAGCAATTTCCAGCATCTTTCCATTTTAATGACTGTGCCCTGTCTCTGAGTAATCAATTTGATACATTCTTCAAGACCAAAATTCTCAATATTCGTTGTGATCTTGATGCTCAAAATACTTCTGGAAATGTAATGCACTCAATTTTCTGAATCTTCTAATACCATCATCCCTCAACTTTCTACTTTTCGCCCAGCAACTGAAGATGAGGTTCTTAAAGTCATTCTAAATCACCCACAATCAAGCAAACTTGATCAATCCCAACCTTGTTTTTGAAGGACATTATCCTCAACAACTTCTACAGTCATCACACCAATTGTTAACTCTTCTCTATCTACAGGTGTTTTCCCAGCTGCTCTCTTCTATCCAGGTAAACGATTTTGCTTGGTGATTTCAATGTTTCTTGGGATTTGTCCTTCTAAAAGTGGATGTCTTCAATTTCATCAAGCACCATCTTCGGTTGGACGAACTCAACCTGTAAGCGGTCCAACCCACAGGACTGCCCATACATTAGATATGACTTAGTGTTCACTCGCTTGGATGATACTATTTTACATGATTGCCATACTGAAGACAAATTATTGTCAGATCCATCGTATTATATTGTTTTAATTGGATACTTCCAAAGCCACAGCCTATGTATGTAACTACGACTCTGCGCAATTACCGTAAAATTAATCACATGAATTTGCTTCTTCCTTATCTGAACTATATTTCTCTACGGTGTTCATAAATATTCATGACTTAACTCTTGTCGAATGGAAATGTGGCTCAATACCATGCTCCCCCACCTACTACTCAACTCGCATTGTTAAAACTCGCAATGCCTTGGTGTGTGGGTGTGCTCGTACCACAAGTCATGGTAATGGCTTGTGGTGGTGTCATGGATTTGTTCAACACAGTGTTCTGATCCGGGGCCGAGTGTAAATCCATGATACGGACGCTCTAACTGGCCCGCTATTTGATGCTGGGGCGATTGGGAACATTTCGGGGTTTTTGCACCCACTCTTATTCGACACTGACTGCGAATGTACATGTACATTTGCATGCCTTGGTACAATGAATCCATCCATGTTGCTCGACGTCATCGCCGTCAAGCGACGTAATGTGTAATCCCTCTCAGATGATGACCGTGAATTTTATTGGATAGGCTAAGAAATGTTACATGACTTGACATTTTGCCGCCAAGGAATCATTTTTTTTCAAAACCAAATTATCTTCCTGTATAAGCAAGATGCTACCGAATTATAAACGAACTTTGCCCAACAAGAATGTCCAGCATCTCCCTTTTATGACTGTGCACTGTCGCTGAGTACAATTTGCTACATCTTCAAGACCAAAATTCTCATATTCGTCGTGATCTTGAGGCTCAATACTGTCTTCTGATAATGTATGCACTCAATTTCTGAATCTTCCAATACCAGCATCCCTCAACTTTTCTACTTTTCACTTTTTCGCCCAGCGAACTGGAAGAGGAGGTTCTTAAAGTCATTACTAAATCACCAACAAATCAAGCAAACTTGATCCAATCCCAACCTGTTTTTTGAAGGACAACATATCTCAACTTCTACCACTCATCACACAAATTGTTAGCTCTTCTCTATCTACAGGTGTTTTCCCAAAGCTCTCACCCCATGCAATAATTAAGGGCCCCGTTTGAAGAAGCCATCACTTGACAAAATTAACTGAAAAACTATAGACCAGTCTCCTAATATCACATTCCATAGTGAAAACTCATCGAGAAAATTGCTTGTTTCTAGAATACTGCACTATGGAACCGACATAACCCTAGCTGATGTTCATCAATCTGCTTATAGGGCATTTCACAGCACAGAATCGGCTTTGATAAAGGTAAAAAATTATATTATGATGTCAATCAACAAAACATGTTGTGCTTCTTGTTTAGTGGACCTCTCGCAGCATTGAACCATTGACCATGAGATCTTAATTACGTGTTTATCCAAGCGCATTGGAGCGCAGGAAAAGCTTTAGACTGTTTCCGTTCATATCTAATGATTGGGTCCAGGCCGAGTCCGAATATTGCAGCTTGAACTTTCCAATCCGATCACTGCCAACTTTGGCCTCCCTCAAGGCTCGTGGAGGTCCTATTGGATACAGCATCTACACACTGCCAGTTGCATATTGCACGTTACCCACAAGTGGATTACCACGTATATGCCGACGATACTCAGCTTTATGTATCATTGATCAACTTGCACCGGATGACAAAATGTGCAATTTTCAAACTTCAAAACTGCATTTCAGACTCAAAAATTATGACTTAAACCCAACTAAAACTTAATGACTCTAAGATCGAATTCTCCATTGCTCATCTTCATACTACCAACACGTCTTCCATAAATTATTTTAACATGGAAAATTCTTGTATTAAATCATCACCAACTTTCAGAAATCTTGGTGCATATGTCGATTCAACCCACATGACCATGGCGTCCACATGTCACAACATCATCGACCACATCACACCTATCACCTGAGACATATCCGGATCCGCAGATATATTGATAAGGACACATGCAATCACGCTGCACGGTCACTTATTCTTTCTCTCATCTTGACTACGGTAATGGGCTACTATCTTTTCAATACCAAAATCACAGATCTTCATTTTCCACGCCTAAAATGGGCTGCTAGAATAGACTTGTCTTTAGAGTAGACAGACGGCACGAATCTGCACCTCTACTTAAATCTCTTCACTGGTTACCAGTTAAACAAAGAATACTATAAATGACTTTCTGTAAGGGGTTTTATAAATCCTCTTCACGGTCCTTGCACCTTGTAATATCGATTGGCCTAAACTTATATCCAAAGAGACATCTACGTTCAGCATGGATTATTTTCCGTTTGGAGTAACTATCACAAAAAACCAGGCTGGTGATAGACTTTAAAACAGTTCATGCATCTAAGCTCTGGAATAACCTCCCAGGATATTTCAGAACTCTGTTTCAGTGGATGCCTTTAAGAAGGTTCTTAAGACCTATTTGTTTCCAAACTGATCTTGTTATTTAACATGTATGCTGTTTTATGTTACTACTGCCTTGCCATTTTTGTTGATATGACATTGTTTTTTACTATTTATATTTTTCCAGATGCATTTAATTTTTGTGTAATCTATTGCTAGCACTAATTTTCTTTCTCTATTTCCCTTTTTGAGCCTCCGTGGAAAAGCGTACTAAATGCTTTTTGTAATGTATGTACATATATGTCACTTTGATGTAATGCTTCTATCCGGAAAAGCAGATAGACCTAGTGACCAATACCCATCCCCTGAGGCAAGATATGTGAATTAAGAACTGTGGAAATTTCATGTTAAAGTGAAACCTGCTATACCATAAAACATGGTTACTTGGATTTTATCCATTTCATCCCCCCTCGTTATCACACACGGTCTCACCGATGGCTTGTGATACGCAAAGAAGAAGAAGAATTCGTTTTGATATTTTTGGCAATGATGTTTGTATAGGATATTAGAAATAACAGGTCATGCATTTTTAAACTCGCAGACTTTGCATCAACACATTAAATTTGGTCACAAACTAACTTTCAAATTCCCTGTGTCAACTCAACGTAATCATCTTATTATAGCAAAAGTATACATTTAAAAGCTGGGGCCATAAGAAAGCTCACCACATACATACAATTTCCTGTACAGGGTGACCTTGACGTATACAAGGTGAACAAAATTTCATAATCAAATTCAACAATCTTCTTAAATCTCAAGAATTAAATGTTCAATTGAACTTCAATTACAGATCATTTATTTGCAGCTAGGAACAGCGGTCAACTATCACTGATGAACACTGTAATTCGCACTTGTTTGGTAACCTTTTTAGTATAGGGTGATCTCAAATTTGTCAACAAAGTTCAGATATTTAGCGAACACATTTTAACCATACCTCTGAAAGAAACATAACTGCATATTTGAATTCCTCTTCAACTGTCTTTCAGAAGATATACCTTGACTATAGTAAGATAACTACTTCCATGTTACATGCTCAACAAATTTGGAGAACGTTTGCTGTTTTTGGTATTACTTTGTACAATGTATACAGTTACATTGAATGTTTGAGTCTCACTGTCAAAAGATCAATCCTCTTTCTGCGGACATTGATATAAGATGATTATAGTGTGAGTCAAAGAAAACCCTACATCCAGAATAAAAATAATTAAAATATTAAGAATGCTTTTGCTCAAATGTTTGCTATGGTCAAAGAAGGATAAACAGGCTTCAGAAAACTTAATTTGGTGTCATTTGGACTTTGGAGGAAGAAGTTACCCCTATTTTTTGCTGAGAGACTTGAAACTCCTGTTTGGCCGATTTTGAGCCAAACAAAGATCCATCGCTTACATAGAGTAACATGGTCTTCGGCAGTGCATTCTAGTACAAACAATTAATACCAAATTATTGTTAAAACCAAAGAAGTTGGGAGAGTAATTGAAGGATTATAAACATAATATCCCGGAGATTACAATGAAAATCGCTGAGTGAAAAAATGTTCACTTTCCCAAATAGAAATTCAAGATAGCTGGTGTAAGACCAGAGTTTTAACTTTTTGTTTGGTTCAGCAAGATTTCACAATGGTTTTAACCTACAAACGAAACTTGGGAGCAAGTGAAACCATATAAAAATTTTGTATTCCCTCTGAAAAAAAGGTCAGACAGTGCGATAATGATTTTAGTTTAATATCCCGATTTAATTTACAGAAAACTTCAGCTTAGTTCTTCTTGCAATTATGGACGCTGAGTACACTGTCTTTGTGAAAAATAATTATCTCTGAGCGGTTTCATTATGTTCATGAACATGAGACATGAATGATATGGATGATTTCTTTTACATAACTGACTCTTTATGATTGAACCATGGTAAATTGAATTATGTTTTGAAGATATTTTTACTTATATTATGTTAGCAATAGAACACCATTTTATTTGCAAACTGAGATGTTTTTTGGTCGATAAGCAATCGATCCAGCTGAAATTGCATATTGAATTGTCTCTGCTATAATGTGTTATGTTATAACTTCGGGTGTCAGTCTCCTCCGTATTGTATGCAAATCGCCAAACTGAATTTTTAGCTCTCCGCCAAAATTGACATGTTTCCTGAACCCAAAGTCCCCGAAGACACCAATAAACACTTCTGATAGCCTGTTTATCTCTGTAACACAAACCAAGCAAACATTGAAGCAAATATAACTTTTTAACCTTGGAAGAAGAAAATATCTTTCCTGAATGTAGGGTTTTATTGACTCACAACTGTAAGTTCAATAGGTGTCTTAGAAGATGATAGCTTTCTTTTGATACCAAATAAAATCCACCCTTTTGACCAAGTTGTGAACATTTTTAAACGGATGAATGCAAACTTCCCATAGAGTTTGCACAGGCTAGGCTTCCACCCTCTCCTTTGATGAGTGATTTGTCATAATTCTACTCTTTTGGTATCAGAATAGCTTAACCAACGTCATACAGATATTAATTATCTTCAAGCTTTGAAAATGAGATCAAAATAACTTCATATATTTCTGTACAGCTTACAAAGATATGACAAGAAACCAACGTTTTAATGTGAAAATGTGACGCCTCACCCTTTTTAGGCGTTATTGATTTCAAAACGCATGGCCACCAGTATGTTCAAATATAAAAATATTTTTATTTTTTTTATTTTTTTTATTTTTTTTATTTTTTGAGTAATATCTGTGACTGTTACTAAGCATAAACAAAAGTAATTAGTTGAAAGTAGTTTTACATGAGCTGTAGTAATATTTTACTTAACCAAATAAAATCTTTTTTTTTTTTTTTTTTTTAAAAATGTTGATTTAAACTTATTTAGTAAGATTTCCAAAAATATAAATTTAACTTAAATTGGCCCCTCTTAATATTTTCAACCATTAAAATAACATTTTTAGCATCATGTAACCGGTGTATTTAAAAGTGGTATGCAGTGATAAACCATAAACAGCACTTTTGGCGGCCATTTTTAAAAATGGCTGCCAAACCCGTCCAGGGGTAAAAATTGAGGTGGCTCATGATCTCAATATTTTAAGTATATATACTACTCTACTTATATACAAAATCCTTTGCTTTTATCACTAATTCACGATGTACGTTAATATTTGAGTTATGCCGCCTCGCTAAGAGTACCCACCACAAATGTCCCGTCGCGTCTGTCGCAATGTCCCTTTTAGGACCACAAACGGGCGGGATCCCAAACAAGCTCTTTTGTCTTGAAAGATCAGCGGAGACTAGCCTGCACATGCAGCTCCTGTGGTGTCTATATTATTAGTTAAATCCTCAGAGGGTTTTTGAGTCAATCCCACAATGCACCAGTTTTAGGAAATTTCACATCAATAGGGTCATGTGATGTCATAAAAATCCTATTCTTAACACATAAAACCCTTGACTTTAACGCTCATTTTAGCCCACAAAGTGGGGGGGGTGGTTGTTAAGTACTTGGGGAATTTTTAGTATGATTATGACATATCTTGTTGTTCTTAAACTTTTGGAACATTTTTATCCTTAAGGCTAAGTACTGACGTGTGTGGTTCTACAATACAGTAGAGGAACATTACTATGCATCATGGATTGCATTCAAAACACCCTCTGGTTATTCCGATACTTATGTACTGCACTGATTCTACCATACTGAGATCCACACTAAACAACATGCTAAATTCTCTAACTATCTTCTGTATTATGTTTCCAACTATTTTCCTTTTCCCCCAATCTCCTATGTACGCGTAAACAGATCCCTGCAAGCATGTCCATTGGATTCACACCAATGATATCATGCAGTGCATCACATCTTATATTTTGTCATCATGGTGAAACTACCACTCTTCGCAACATGTTTTGGCCAACATACAGCAGAGGTAAACCCTCAGGCTATTTACATAATTCGCTCATCTCTATCTTGTCAACAACATATTTTAATCACAAAATGAGGACACTATAAGGGACGCACCATTAGACTCCAAGGGGGGGGGGGGGGTTTGGAATTTTGGGTGAGGGAAAGTTTTTTTTTCCGTTGGCTTTTGGGGCTTTTTTTTTCTTCAAGTCAATAGCTGGATTTTTTTGCTCCTGAGGATGTGTTTTTCGTAATAAGGTGCGGTAAAAGTTTTTTTTTTTTTGTAATGAAAGTGGGGAAAGTTTTTTTTTTGCTCATTCGTGTGATTTTTTTTTTTTTTAGAAAACCTCCAAACCCCCCCCCTTGAAGTCAATGGTGCTTCCCTAACTGAAGTTCTCACAAAACAATTTAATAAACCACATACCTGCACTGAACTTCAAAAATGCCATGGTGAGTGACATGTGACACATTGCCCGTCATCTGTGGACTAGCACAGCTTTCTGCTTGTCCACATCACACCGAGCTATAGTTACTAACGCTTGGTCTCCAGTATGCGGTCCACTCCCTCTACCATGGAAAGCGGACTGCAGCACAGTTGAATGGTCGCCGAGTGTCACAACAGGAGTGCCTTTTTACCATACAATATGGCGGAACAATGCAAACACCTGCTGGGTGCACATATTCCACACGATGTTCTATTGTTTTGACAAGAGTGTATTCCTGTTGTGACACTCGGCGACTCACACCCGCTATGCATGTGTAGAGTCAGTGATGCGTGCGCATCAATTCATGCAGAGGGACGGCCCTAGTCCTGTTTCCACAGACTTGGCGGGTGTCCTGCGGACTGTGCGACTACGCCCGCACCACAAGCCTGCTAATTACTTCGGTCGATCTAGGTACGTTCAGCCCGGGACCCTTTTGGGCACCAAGGGTAGGTGGAAGAGTAGAAAAAATTTTATTGCTACCATATGTTAGTTAGCATATGTGGGGATCATCCCTGGTGGACGTAGAAATCAGAAGTTGTGCAATTTTTTATGGGCCAAAAAAGGTCAAAATGACCCAAATTAGGTAAAAATCATAGATGGTGATTCCAAACTTCATATTAATGTAACAGTATTATTTAATTTTTCCCATACTATAATAGCTGTAGATCAAGAAGATTCGCAATGTTGGAATCGGGGGCTTATTTTTGACCCCAAAAAAGACCAAAAGGGGTCAAAATTGACCCAAATAAGGTAAAATCATAGAATTGGTGATTCCAACTTCATATTAATGTAATAAGTATTTAATTTTCCCCACTTAATAGCTGTAGATTTCAAGAGAATTTTGCATGTTGGAATCTGGGTTAATTTTCACCTCAGAAAGGGCCCAAAATGTGTCAAAATTGACCCAAATGGGGTCAAAAATCATAGAATGGTGATGTATTTATACCATCTTAAACTAGTATTTCCTCTAATATCAGAAGATTCCAGAAGAAACGGAATGTTTGAATCTAGGGTAAAAATTTAGACCCCCGAAAGGGTGAAAAAGGGGCTTAAAGTTTCCCAACATAGGTAAAAATCCTAGAATGGTGATTGTCCTTACTCCATACTTTATATTAAAATCAGTAGTATTTCATTTTCCTTCCCCTCTATAGCCGTAGATTCAAGAAGAATTTGAATGTTGGACTCTATCTGGGTCATAAAGTTAAAAATGGCAAGGTATCATTCCACTTATATGCATTTAGCTTCTATAAAAATGAAACATATTTCTAGTATCATATTGGTTAGTATATATAAACCAATTTTGACATTTTGGTCAAGATAACACCCCATTTAAAAAAGTTTCATCTTGATTGAATCGCGTGACTCCAATACCCATCTGTAATATGCTTGCCCGTATCATGTCAACCATTTTTGATATGAGGGCTAAAAACGAGATTTATGAAGCCTCCTAGAATACTGTATAAATAATAACTTCTATTAAGTTATATTAATAATATCTAAGTTCAAAAATTATTTTGAGTCCTACAATTTCACAGAGTAAATGAGACAAAAAGTACCTTTCCACAGACACCAAACCAAATATTATATTATTTTCTGATCACTTCCTGTAAAATTCTGTTGATCCCGGGACGAGGCTATTTAAGGCCAATAAAACAAATAAACAGACTTTGAAAAAAGTTGGTGAGGGAGGCCTTTATTATTTGTTATTTTAAATTTAATTTTTTTCAAAGATGGCCGCCATGTCTAAGATGGCACACCATGATATATTTGAAGATTGGCCGTTTGCGTTGTGGAAGTAGTATGTAAGAAGGTTGAAGAAATTGCTCAACCAAATGAGGCTACTCTTTAAATAGGTATGAAAGTCAAAATGCTCCGATATTTTTTGTTACCTTCATTCCCCCTTTTAGCCTTCTTTTGGTTGGTGTTAGGTGGTTTTTTTAAATAAGAAAATAACCCAATCGTTGCCGGCGTCCAATCGGAGCGGACGGGGGACGATCATCTAGGTTTGTTTTTTACTTGGCCTTAGAGATTGGAATCTTTATCAATTTGACTCCAAAATTGACCCTAGAAAGGGCCAAAAGAGGTCAAAATAGACCCCACGAAAGAGTGTGAATTAAAAGCTATAATTTGGCAATTATACTGTGAAGTTAATCTTTTGAGAACCAACTGGAATATACGATGTTTTGGCACTTGATCAATTGACGAAACGATTGCGCCATGTTGGCAAAGTGGACAATATCACATCATCGTAGTGTCCGAATCCGTGGCGTACTTCTTTGCAAAACCGTCTTTCATCATGTATTGCTGCTCCCACTTCAAAGTAATGCTGTATCCCTCTGCTGCATAGCATAGCATAGTAGGTTTTAGTGCTCTGCTACCACCCTACTTGGACATGGAAGACTCCACCGAATAAAGGGTCTGATATAATCTGGTCCTTGACTTGAAAGCATGCCCACCGAATTGTGCTCTATTCTGTGCCACAATTGGTGGTAATAGGAGGTATTCACCATAGACCCTGATATTCGGTAGGTATTTTTTTTTTTCAGGAGACTTTTCTAATGTTATGCAACTGGCATAAGTTGCCTGGTATAAGTGCCAATTAAAAAGTCCTGCAGCTCCCCCTTCTTCGTCAATGTTTCTGCACCATATACAGTAAGATGATTTCCATAGAGGCCTGTAGAAGGCATTCTAGTTGCTTGGGAGACACAGACTTTCAATTTATCTTAACCATAATAGTAAACGTTGTGGATATTTCCTGGCAAATAAACCAAAAGATTAGATTTAAACAACTTTAAGGATGCTTTCATCATTCTGTAAGACTAACTGTCTCTCTCCTACTGGATTGTTTTTTTACCTAGTTTCAGGAAAAAAACTGAAATTGTGGCATATTTGGGTTAAATTTTGACCAATTTGGGTTGGACCATTTTGTCCCCTTTTCATTGCGAATGTCAGGAAAAGTAAATAAGGAGAGGGCAATTTTTTCAAAATGGGACTTCCCAAAAAAACAAAGGGGCAATTTGGTCCCCCACAATTACAAAGGGGACACATCTGGCATAAGTGGACTTTTACCTACATTTTGCGCTGCAACTCTTTTTTTGGCCTTTTAGGGGATATGGGCGTTTTTGGAATGGGAGCGTCAGCCCCCCACCCGCCCATCCCCTGTTACAAGCCTGATATTGTGCATTATTACCATTTTAAAGAGCCAGCTGCAGATTGTAAACCAATGATTAATTGGTTAATAATATTTTTGACCAAAATAGGTGTAATTTGACCATTATTATACCAAAGTTTTCAATTTTGGGTGTCACAACTGATAAAAGTGAATAAATGCTTTTTAAATTGACAATTGACTATGAAATTCCTTCCTTAATTGAAACATATGCTACCAAATACAGTTTTCCTTGTTTTTACCCATTTAAGTCATTTTTTTTTTAACCTTTTGGGCCATTTTTCTGGGGTTTACATTTCAAATTCTTCAATCTACAGCTATGGGCAAATAAACTATATACTATTAGATTTAAAATTAAGATGTAATAAATACATCACATTTTATAATTTTTACCATATTTGTGCAAATTCTTCCTTGAATTCTAACAGCTATATAGTGTGTGATTAAATAGTCATTTCCATATGACGTCAAATAAATAAATCACCATTCTATCTTTTTACCTAATATGGGTCAATTTTGCCCCCTTTTGTTTGGCCCGTTCTGGGGTCAGAATACCCCCAGATTCCAACTTTCAAATTCTTCAATCTACAGCTATATAGTGGGGCAATGGAAAAGTTACATTCAAAATTACAAAATAATACACATCCACCATTCTATGACTTTTTAAATAAACCATATTTGGGTCAACTTTGACTCTTTTGGGCTCTTCTGGGGTCAAAAATAACCCCATCTGTTCCAAAGTCAAATTCGTCTTGAATCTACAACAATAAGTGGGGCAAATTATTAAAAACTATTACATTATATGAAGTTGGAATCATCATTCCTATGATTTTTACCTTATTTGGGTCATTTTGACCCCTTTTTGGTCCTTTTTGGGGTCCAAAATTAACCCCCAATTCCAATTCCCAAATTTTTTTCTTGATCTACACTATAAGGTGGGGGAATGTTTTATTAGTAATACATTTTTCATCTGAAGTCGGAATCAATAAATCACCATTCTATGAACTTTTACCATATTGTGGGTCAACTTTGACTCCTTTTGGCTATTCTGGGGTCAAAAATAAACCCCAGATTCAAATTCAAATTGTCCTTGAATCTACAGAAATATAGTGGGGAAAATTAAAAACATTACAATTAATATTTGAAGTGGAAAACAGCATCATGATTTTTACATATTTGGGTCAATTTTGCCCCGTTTTTGGTCCTTTTTTGGGTCAAAATTAACCCAAATCCAAATTCAAATTTTCTTGAATCTACAGCTATATGGTGGGGGAATTTATTAGTAATTACATTGCAATTTGAAGTCGGAATAAATAAATCACCATTCTATGATTTTACCTAATTTGGGTCAATTTTGACCTTTTTTGGCCCAATAAAAAATATTGAACCACTTCTAATTTCTACACCAACCGGTATGATCCACACAAATGTCCCTAACACCTGGTCCCATTGGCATTTTTCTACCCTCGACCACCTACCCAACTCGAAAAAAACTAGAGCCCTTTCAAAGTGCTACCGTACTACTCGCGCCGATTAGTATAGCTATTTTTAGTTACTCCAAGAGCATGATCTCTAATAGGATTGCTCCGATTGGCTGGCCGTTAACAACATGCAGTCTATATTATTCAAGTTTCAAGGCAGGGACTAAAGTAAACTTAATTAAAATGCTTCCCCCAAATACCTATACAAACATTTGAAAAGAATAACTTTTAATGTATTCAGTACAAATAGGTGGCATAAGCTGACCCTGATTTGTTTATCTGATTATGTTAAATTTTGGTCCCCAAAACGATTCTCTTTTGACTTATATTTTTCTCTGTGTAAATTTTATATTTTTAGATGCAAATTTTCCAAAAAGGAAAATCCCCAATTGAAGGTGTGAAAGCTTTTTTGAAATTTTACAAAGACAAACAGAATATTTCATTGCTGAGGCCAGAGGTAAACTTAGCCTCCATTATAAAAAATGGAGATTTGATTTCTAATTTTTGGTTATTAATTGAGTTATTACTTTGTACTATGTGTTTTATTTTAGGGTTTGCTTCTTGTACTATCTGTTATATATTGTTATTGTTTTTTCTTTGTGCTATTTTTGTGATTTTTTTCTGATTCCAATGTCTCTTTTTTATATTTTTTTTATTGTGGATGATTATTGCTGATGAAAATAAAACATATGAAGATAAAAAAAAAAAGAAATCTATGATTTTGAAATATGCTCCGGTAGGTCCATGTTGTTTCTTTATCAAGATCTTGAGTAGTTAAAATCAACCAATCAGCGGCGAGCTCGTATCGAAATTACTCCAGGACTTGTTGGGACCGTGAGTATCGCAGTACACACTAAACCAAGTGGCATTTTCGGGGTCAGTAGTTAACTATGCAACTAACTCCGAAATAATGGTCAAAATTTGTGGTCAAAATTTGAGCACTATTTCGGAGTAGCGTGCATAGTTGACTACTGACCCCGGACCATGACCGCGTTGTTTTACTGTGATAGTGGGAACGAGACCTATCACGGGCCAGAGGGTGTGTTTTTGCATCAATCATGATGCATAGCAATGTGCCTATCCGTACTGTACTAACACATGTCAGTACTTAGGGAAAAGTTTAAGAGAACCACAAGACATTTCATAATCATGGGGGAAAAAATTATCGTTTAAGTCAGGGTTTTTGTAATATGTGTTCAGAATAGGATTTTTATGTGATCGGCACATGACCCTATTGAAGGTGAAATTATTTCCCAAAACTGGTGCATTGTGGAATTGGCTCAATACAGACCCTCTGATCAGGTCCGCGTTCCTTGTCTACACAGGTGGCCAATTTCCCCACTGAAAGCGAAACTGGTCTCCCAAATGTGAGAGATAAGAAACTCCCATTAGGTTGATAAATGATCTACATTCACCATGCCTAAAATACAAGCCACAGGGCGATCTGGTTACAAAACTCAAGGCTTGAAATTGTTCAACGATGCCATCCCAAATTATAAACCTGACCGCTCACAATTCCCTTGCTACATGGGGATCCCGATGACGGTTGAACGCAATAATTTTTTACTCCACCATAGTACTTCTAAATTATGTGGTCTTTTGGTTTACTCATCGGTGGAGGCTTCATGTCGCTATTGAATTTGAAAGCATATCAGATCCTTACCGAAAATGTCAGCCAGGGCTTTGCGTTACCCTTTCATTGTGGCACGGTCTTTTGGCGTGTTGGCATCAATATCTGGCTGCCTCGTCATCTGTTCTGAAGGGAACACAATGCGGTGGTTATTTTTGCGCGTTTTGTGTGGTTTCTATACTCTTTGAAGTCAGTTCAAGTATCGCCGGGATATGTTTCCGTGACGAAATAGAAGTAAACATTCGCAAAAAACTTAAAAATTGTGATGCAAAACACGAGTGAGGGCAATAGATGGGCGAGTTTCGAATGAACGAATACAACAAGCTCAAAAGTGCTGCGGAACTGATCGCTACAAACAACGGACTACGAAAAGGTTACGAACTCTGTTTATGCAAAAACGTGTAAAGATCCGTCGGGTAGGTGCGTACCGACATCCTGTTTGCAGAGATCAGTCTCTTGTATCCTGTGTCAACAAGGGTGTAGCCTTTCGATGCAGATGAAATCGGAGAGACCATTTTTATTAAGGTTGCAGCAAACCGTTGGCACATGTATTGAACTAACAAAGTCACACACTTTGCGGATGGGGATTTTTATTGCAAATCAATCACTTCTGTTCGGCACAATCCTCCCTCCTTTGATTATTTGAGGCGAACCTTAAATTAAACTATATCTTAAAAACTAAAGTAGGCAAATACTTACAATATTAAGGAGAAGCCCGTACTAGTAATAACAAATTCTACTCATAAAGCTTGATCACAAGCATTATTCGTATCCCGGGTGCATATCAATTACCTATCGGCAGTGTCGTATCTTGGCTGTTAGCGCCTGTTATAAGTAAACCTTTCATAAAGGAATCTGAAAAGAACTTTGGATTTAAACTTAAAGCGGCACTGGCATTTCACAAATATGGAATTTCTCCTTTCCTTCATTTGGCTCTCAATGATAGTCCTAGCCATTGGAAGACAGAGATATATTTTAACACCTCACAATAACATCCCAAACAGAGAAGGACCTTGATAGAGGATAAAGACATCCAGGTAATTTTTTGTAGGCCAACTTTTTTAAGTTTTCCATAACTTTATCAACAAGTGTATATTACACTGAATATTTTTGACTCGTACTCACTGATATTAAACCCCAAAGGTTATAGAACCGATCAAACAGTGTGCATAGCGTGGGAAATGTGCGTGTTTCTTGTGTTTTTAAACGAAACGACCCAGTTTTCGTCGTCTGCTGACTTTAACGCTCGCCGGCGACGCTAAATTATAAAATCGTTCTGTTACCCATAAGGAAGCTGATTTGGTCTTAATCATTTCAGTTTACGGGTTTTGTATATAAACAGCCTTACATCAACCATGGAAAAAATATTGAATTTTTGAAAAATCTGAGGGCAAACTCTTTTTCAATGTGCCAGGTCATCTTTAACAAGCATTGGTTTAAAGTTAAACATAGTGACCCAGGGGGAGTTTCCTAGGGACCCCCAAATTTGTTTTCGCGCTGGTCCCCACTTTACGCGTGGGGTTTTGCGCCGAAATTTGTTGTAATTGTCTGACTTTTAAATGCGCTTTTTTCCATACAAATCATTAAAATCGGCCAGCCGTTAGATGAGTTAATTAGTGGGGGTCCATGGACTCCCTCCCCCCCTTGGAGCACTAACGGAAGTCATTTGAGAATATTTTTTAAAAATAAGAATAAGAACCGAGACCAAAGCAATTTTCTTTTTGTTGATATAAGTTCACACAAAGGGCTACATTTAAGTAAACCATACTTCATGATTATTTAGTAACATAACAAAAATTATTAAAAAAAAACCCACCTTTTATGTGCTGAAACAAACAATTTCATCATGTACCTTGCCACACCGTGTTACAATACTGTATAAACTCTATGGGGAAAATGACGTGTTTTTTTGCAACACCCGTAAAAAATACAGGATTCCCTAAAAACTGCTGGTTTTGTGCTAAATATAAAGTAATTTTGGGTCTCTAGAGTAGATACACATAAATAGTTTTTCAAAATTGTTTGTGTAAGCGCAGTCTCATTTGAATTTCCGTCTTTTTGCCCATTTTCGTGGTGTTTTGAAAAAATGTTTGCCCCTAAATTGTACCCAAAATAACAAATCTAATTTTTATTGCGGATTTGGGGTTGTCTTATGACCTTTTCACATGTGGTATAAATGTCGTGCAAAAAAATCCCTCGGGGAAAGTGGTTTCCTCCTTAGCCCCCCCCCCCCCCCCCCTTGGGCACCAACGGGAGTGAAACCCCCTTGGTCACTTAAAGTCTGACTCAGAGATTTTCGAAATATTATTTTTTTGTGTAATAATGAACCAATAGTCCAACTAGAACTAAAGATGTAACCAAAGTTGCACAATTCGAAATTTGAGATGAATCGGATTTTTCGGTTTTGATGCAAGTAAACATTTATGTGTAGTATTACGTCCCTAGGAATAACCGTGTATAAAAGAAAAATTTCCGGATCCGGCAATTTTAAAACAAAGTGTGATTTGTCTATATGAAGGAATTCGGATTTTAGCTTAGCATTTCACACAGTGACTATTAAGATGGACAAGCATTATTACATAAAACACAATTTTTTTGGAATGTGAGGGCGCCCTCCTCAGAAATCTCTGAGTCGGCCTTTAATGTTAACGCTTGGTAGTCAGGTAGAAGTTTAGCCACACAGCCTGAAAGATGGAAATGGAGGTCCAAAAAAAGACTTTTTTCATTGATAGATTTTTAGTTCATTAGAACCTAAGCTATAATTATTTTCGAGGGTGTGCTAAATGTTTTTGTAGTCCATTTTTAAAAATCCAATATGGCTGCTACCAAATTATGTGTGGTGTTCTAATTAGAAATCGCATAATTGCAATTGGACTTTAACATGGATATGACTTGTAGCAATCACTCTCGAAAAATGCAACTTATTAGAAAACCTTTGTTGTTCTCTATATCCCTCGTTCGTTTCGATCGTTCGTTCGTTCGTGCATTCCAAAATCTCAGTGGAAGAAATCCGCTTTCTTTTAACCAGCTGATAGTTTTTCATCATCCAGGTTGATTCAGGCCTGGAATTCATCTTGGTGACTTGTAGACCTCACAATCATCTATATTATGTGGCTAATGGTGTCTGGCTCCTCCACAATCGCAGTTTGGTGAAATTCCTACTCCTATCTTGTGCAGGAAGTTCTTTGTACGACCAACGCCAGATCTGAGTCTGTTTAGGTTGACCCATGCTTTTCCTATCAAGGTCACAGCCTTTGGCTTGCCTACAACTGTTAAAAATAACCTGTAAAAAAACAGGCATTGGAACTGGCAAAGCTTGGGACTCACTACATGCAGAACGTAAAATACCTGCAAGCCGTAAAAATAACGAAACCCTTGCATGAACGTAAAAGGACCCTTAAAATAACGGCGTAAAATCTGGCAGCTTCACCGTTATTGTTGGTTTTTGACTTTACGTTATTTACGTTATTACACATGGTTGTAAAAAAAAGTTATATTTCAGACACACAATTTTGAGAAAAAAGGCAATAAACAAAGGGAAAACTGAAAAAATAAAGATTTAAACCAGTATATCCAGCGTTGTTTATATTGTATGTACACTTCTTTCCACCAACTTAAATCATCATAAAGAAACCAAATACCGTACCTTACATAGATTCGAACCAGGCCTTAAAGATTAACAGTCCTAAACCTTACCACTACACTACATGAACTTTACTGAAAAGAGATGCTAAAATTAATATATAATGTGTTGTACTTTTTTTTCAAATTAACTAAATATAATACAAAAAGGAGGAAAAGAGTTTTTTAAACTATTTTTAAAATGATAAGGGAAAAATAGATTTTGCATTTTTTTTTAAGAGTACACATTATGTACGTGATTTTTCACATTTTATAGGGACAACGATTTTCCATAAGTTCGTATTTTTTATACATTAAAAACAAGTAAGTTCAAAAAACGTATACAACTAACGGAAAATATAATAACGGTCATCGTATAAATACTCCTTTTTCAAAACTGGTAGTATTTATTTTTTAGTCCCACTGTTTTTATTTTAATACATTTTTTCCTGCTTCCAACTTGGTAAATTTAATGTTAGGTATAGGTAATAAACGTGAAGAGTAATTGAATAATTGGAGTTTACCGTAATTTAAAGGTAAAGTCTGGTAAAATTAGGATCCTTTTTTAACCACGATGTAGATGGTCTGGTCCATAACTGCTTTAGGTCAAAGTAGAGGATGACCATTGCTCATACATCCCCCTTGTCATTGATCCATTATGATCGATAGGGATACCTATATCCCTCAATATATCCCTAAACCCTCGTCTACCAAGGAGGGGGGGTTGGTTCCCACCCCCCTACCGAACTTCGCCCCGGTGCGCTAAACGTCTAAAAAAAAATCGTAAAAAAGCTTCTTCTAGGTAATCGTTCTCTCTCATCCTTTCCGGGCATTACTTATATCGAAAAAACTGTGAAGGTAGTACCCTTCAACCAGGGGTTTTTTTAAACAAGGGGTATGGCGTCAAAGTCGAAGGGTAAGGGGGGTTGGTTGCCACCCAAGGATATTTTATGATGGATTTTTTGAAAATATTGTTATGCACAGTATGGCTCTAAAACTCTATCTTTATGTACAACCTAAGCCAATTGCCATCAATTTAGGCTGAAAACCGCATGAAAATTCCGATATTTCCCTACGTTTTTTAGCGCAAAATTGGATTTGTTTCGGCCTATTTTCTGTGAAAATGTCCAATTTGGCCACGCCGGACTTTTACGTCAATTGTGACGGCATACGAGGTATGTTCGTACTTATTTTGGTATCAATGCAAATAGGAGGACCATAGCTCTATCCACTGGTTCACAACATAACATCAGGTGCTTTAAATCAAAACTTCTCTGGGGGTGGTAAACCCCTGGTAAACCGTGTTACAAAAAAAGGCTTGTAAGACGAGTGTTAAACTGCATATAAATTTCGACTTTTGGAAAAAAAAACACGGAGGAGCGGACCCATTCCTATGTTTTAGGGGGACATTGCCTGCCCGGGGATCTAACATAGCGTGACGCTAGCTCCTTTTTCTCATTGATCGTTAGATTTTCCTCAAGGGACGATAGGGATATAAAACCCTCACGAATGGTACCCTGAACAATTTTTCTTAAAAATCTGAGAACCCAAAAATGTTCCTAACAGAACTATAAAAGGTATTGTACAGCAGTAAAAGAACTCTTTTAGTTCGTTGAAGAACCTTACCGGGTTCCATATAGATGACAACTTTCGAACCTCTTTCGTACCTTTTTTCTGAGAGTTTTGTTGCTGGTGTGTGTGTGTTTGTATGAGGGAGGTGAGGCAAGGTGTACCAACTTGGCGTGGGGAGGGAAAATGTGACGCGGAGAAACAAGTGTGACACAGTAAAGTGCGAGAGCCACAAATTACAGAGTCACAGTACAAATGGGGCAAAAACATACTATAGGCCTGTATGTAAATGTAAGGCCTGTACGGTATAGGAAAAACAATGCACTGGGCAGGAGTAATAAACATTACTGTGCACTGTGGAAAAACAAACAAACAGTGGAAAATACCAGAAATTAAGTTGAACTGTGGCAGAGCAAAGTACGATAGCCATAAATTGCAATGTCACACAGCACAGATTAAAAACTGGTAAAAGGGGACGGGGACAATACAGACAAAATCGACAAAATGGGACCGACGTTTCGAACAGATAAACTGTTCTTTATCAAGGATAAAAATACACAATAATATAAACTAGTAACTACAGAGCATAATGCAAATGTAAAATAACGTGGCAAATAAAATAATATGTGGTGAATGATTTCTACAATCGTGATTATGGCGTATTGCAGTTTTATATCTCCCCGTTTAGGCGTTTACGAGTCTCTTTTAGTCCTCCACCAGCACGTACGTTTCTCATTTGTTCACTCGCATCAAAAGACAATTTTCGAATAAAGTATCAATACAATATCATAAGGCGATATATGTTAACTTAATACGTTATCAAGTTCATGAACCAATAATTAAAACAAAACGTGTGCAGATAAAGATCGCATGAGAGTGAGAATTGGCCAGCTGCAAGTTTGTTTTGTGTTTAAGTATATATTGTATAGGTGCTTAAAGGGACACAATGGCAAAAAAATATTCAGACACAATGAAATGGGCACTTACTGAAGTCACTTTCACTAATTTCAAAACAATTTGGGTGTGTACAGTTTTTTAAAAAAGGAAAAGCAACCAATATTATTTTCCTTGTAAGCTTCACTTCTCAGCCAGCTTGAAAAGCATGCAGTCATCAGCTCACAGACCATTGCTATTGTACATGATATTTTCGATTCTCGGTCAATTTTCATGAAAACGATGCATTTCCAGATATTTTGTGTCTTTGGTTAATAAAACTTTTAAACAGGAACTTTTAAACAGGAACTTTTGATAGGAGCCGTTGAGCTGCATTTGGGCATATGTAGTTTGCCATGCTTTCCAT
>JAMKCH010024597.1:0-26451 GCA_023653785.1 Ophioderma brevispina
CCTATATCATAGAGGCCTCAGTTACCGTGAAAAAATCACCAAACAAATACATCAAATACGGTGTATGAAACTATGTGTGTGATGTATTGTATAAACTAAGATTAGCACTTTTTAATATGGGCAAAAAGCAAGAAAATCTTACATAAAGTGATCAAACAGTAAATGCTTGTAACAAAATTCAATATAAATCTCCCAATCATACTCTGAATGAAAATAAACACAAACTTGGGCTTTGTTCTATCCTCCTTATCTTTTTTATACCGCCTTAACAGGACCTCAAGAATTTTCTGTAAAATGCGGATCAGACCATTTTTTAGGAAAAAGAATAAAGAAGGTATTGACACCGATTGACTCCAAGAACCTTCACCAAAATTCACACCATTCAAAAAGCAATTGGACCCCTCCCAAAAAAATCACCATTGGAATTATTTCTTGAAGAGGTACCAAAATGATATCAAACATGTGGTCCGCCAAGTTCCCAAGAAACCACTGACAATCTAACTAATTCGAAAGACGTAATCCTTAGGAACCTACAGCATACACAAGATCTCATCATAAAACCATCGGAACAAGGAGGGTCCTATCGTCATAATGGACAGATAGATTTGGTATGGAAGAAACCTCCATTTGGGTGATTCTAATACATACCAGAAATTAGAAATTGACCCTACTGACGACAACCTCCAGAAAGTTGCTCAGATTGTTCAAAACTAAAATTAGCAAGAAAACGTGTTAGGCCTTAATACCCAAGGAAGCCCAATGCTCTCAGTATACAACTTCTACCAACAATTATCCGGTACAGCAATGGGCCCAACCGAGCCCCTCTAAAAAGCGCATTGCTACCATGACTAACTATAGAAACAAGAGTAACATAAACCATTAATCTGGAAACGGTATATTGACGATGTGTTCTTCATTTGGACTGACTCTTCAAGGGCACTTGGGGCAATTCCAAAATCACCTCAATGAATCTCACCTTCCATAAAGTTTACCTTTGAGTCGTCTACACGCTATACCCTTCCTGGATGTAATGGTTAGCCTATAATGACACATCCACTACCAAAGTGTATAATACCCCGATTCCCACCAATACTTATCCCCGATTTCATGCCACCCTCCCCATATTTTTCAGAAGTCATAGTCCTAAGTTCGAGCTTGCGTACGCTATAATATTCTTCTGACCATCTGTTTCTGAGGAACAACTCAATGTACTTAAGACCCCTTTATGAGACGGGGTTATGAGCCGGAGATGGTTGAAAAACAAATCGAACGGGCAAAACGTTACCTCCGTGAGGACTCCTCTGGCTTATAAAACTAAGCCAGTAAAAAGCATAGAGTTCCTACTTGGTTACCACATATTTACCCTTTTTTTTAAAATTCATTGGGCAACATTATGCATAACCACCTTCCCACACTCCACAATCTCGCTCATGAACAAATCTTTTTCCGGAGCCCCCTCTTACTGCTTTCGGCGTCTAGAACTTACGTGATCTGTTGTTATTAAGCGAAATACCACCCCATAAAATATGATAGACCTACAGGTTCTTTCAAATGTACTAACAAATGTGTTATATGTCGTGAACACCTGGTGGAAGGTCGTAAATACCTATCTCGCACACCAACAGTCATACGTTAGCACACACAGCTATCATGCACGTCCAACATGGGTATTATTTAATTAACGTTAGAAAATGCAATAAACCAATAGTCGGCAAACACAACCTCACTGTATACACGCATCATAACACTAGGTCCCAAATCAAGATTACAAGAATCCTCAAACCTACCTCAACTACCCTCACACTTCAATCTTCCAAACATTCTTCTTTCTGATCTCTCTCGCTGCCATTGAACATCATACAACGTTTCCACAAATAATCCCACACCGCGAATCCCACTTAGTTGCTAAACTTCAAACTCTCTTTCCCCACCGCGTATCAATGCGAGAGTGGTGATAATTATTGCCCAGCTCTATGGCCTAGCTCGTTTTACCGTTTGTACGTACAACCAAAAACCTTACATAGCCATCCCACCATTCATTTCCTACTTGTCACGCCTAGACATCGTCCATGTATACTAGGCATCGTAACTGTTTTATTTCACCTTTCTGTAAGTGTTTGCCGTAAAAAAAAAATTTACATTGCAATCTTAGTTATTACATACTCCACATATCATACACGTATATGTATTTAGTTTGGTGATTTTTTTCACGGTAACTTCGGCCTCTATGATAATAGTGCTATTCCTGCCCAGTATCGTTCATATTTCATCAATGTAGGATCCTTGTTATATATTAGATATATAATATCATATATAATATCATCTATAGTATATATATATAATATATCTAGATCCTGCAAAATTAGAGAACGGAAAACGACATTGCCAGAGCTTATCCCCGCTACTAGCTGCGTACCTGCTTCAGTGGCGTTAAACAATAAAAGTGAAATACTGAGGAGACCCATACAAGAAAAATGTAAAATCCATGGGTTGCAATGATAAGGAAACGTAAGAAATACGTATAAAGTTGGGATAACTCGTTTATTCCCTATGTTAAACCATTAGTTTATTTTTGGGGTTTTTTAATGTTTTCCATTTGGTGATCCAGTATTTTTCCCGAAATTGACGACGACATTTCCGACGGTTTTACCAGACTTTCATTATGATTAATTTGCGATCCTTGAGAGAAGGAGAATCTGGTGAAAATGAGCAGCAACAGGTTTTTCTGTGTGCTTTTTGTGGAGTTTTTGATTGTAGAACGGTGATTTCTCATTCCTCGCGGATCTCATTCCTTTTCACAAACCGACGTATTGTAAGCCACACCTAGAACATTGAATGAGATATATGAAATTGGAACTAAGGCAGTTGTGTCTTGTTTGATAGAGAATGATTGGCCAGTTATGTGACTAGTGAATGAGTTCAGGCGTGTGAATTGGTGCACAATTTTTGCAGCGGGGTTTTTTACACGGCTGACAAAATGATTGTTTCTTTGGTTAATTGTTTGGTGTTAGGTCCGATTTGGGCTTTAACAAGGATGTCACGGAGGTTTGGTGGGCGTTCTATTGAGATAATCGGAGATCTGGGTAAAGCTTTTGGGCGTGGCGTGAGATGGTATAATGGCCAGAGGTCGTTGGAGGACTTCGTTGAGGTTGGGTAAATCGGGGTGGTATGACGACGAGTGGTACACGTTCATGGTGAGTCTTTGGTTATATTGGGAGCCGCTCTCTCGGGTACATGTTGGCCTTTAAGATTGTTCGTCATAAGTGATTTTTTGTAACCCCTTCTTTGTAGCCTGGGACGTTCGAGTTCAAACGATCTCTGTCACATGTGACTCCCTGAGCATAACGTTTAAGCCTCAGAGTAAGAATGTATGGTATGTTCTAGTGATATGACCGCGGATGACAGCTCGATGGTTGATTTTGTTGATGAAGATAACAAGAGGCTTGTCAGGGGTTTGTGTGGATAAGTCAGTTGGAATTGATTTCAGAGTTGAGTTTAACAAGGAGTCGAGAAAGCTAATTTTTCGGATTTAGATTGTTGGGTCGTAAATTTAATAGTGGGGTGAATATATATATTTATGTAAAAACGTTTCTTTAATTATATGAAACGATAGCTGGAATATCTTTCAATTACATTACCATTTATCTATATGAGATTCAACAACTTTGCAGCGAAACAGCCTCATTAAAGACCACAAAGTTAAGAGGGAAATTCTTCAAAAACAAAAAAAGGTAATTTGTTTCAATTTGTTTCGGTTTCTATTGGGACTAGGGTCATAGAAACTATCCAATGAATACAAATAGGGCATAGATTCTCGATGAAGATATTTGCGGAATTTCTAGGGGATGGTGGATGCATCCAAGCTAGGATAAATTAATGTGTATCGATACGTATCTTATGAGTACACATTAGTGTTCGAAATCGGGCCAGTGTTCAGATTGTTAAAAATAGATTTAGAGATTATTTGTATATAAGCAAATAAATCAAAAAGGTGGAGGAAAATAGGCCAATGATCGCCAATCAACTCGACGACAAACTTTACTACCTACTGTGGATCAATTTGAACTTCCACAAACGTATTACTAATGGTACCAAACTTTATTCGGACTCAATTTCAAAACAGCGTGTGAAATACTAGATTCCAATTTAGATTTGAGTTTTAATATGTCTAATTCCTTTGTCATGTGAAAAAAAAAAGATCGTAGTCCAAAATATTCCCAACAACTTGTTCTTTTCGTGATTTATTTCGAAAACGTATATTTTGGGAAAATAATAAATACAAAACCGGACATCTAAGTTAATTGAACCGACAGTAGTGTGAAAATTAGCAATTGGACTGTGTTTTGGACAATGTAGCCATAAAGGATGCACATTAATATTAAGTAAGCTCGGCATCAGCAAAAACTTCAACAAAAACAGGAAGAATGAAAATAGCATTTATTAAAAATTATACAAAATTAAGAAATCCGGATGACCTATGCATAAAATGACGATTTCAAGAGGGGGTGCGACGCGTGCAAACACCGTTATAATCCTAAATGTGAAACGATAAACGCGTATAACGGTATCACACGCCCCAAACCCAATAATTGAAACAGAGTGAATATAATATGGTGGAAAAAGTAGGGAATCATACAAGACAGAAAAAACAGTGATGGCACGCCAGATAGGACAAAAACGGAAAAAGTCGTAAAAATCAGGACTGTGAGGCATCGAGAAAAAGGACAGCGAACACATCTAGGTTCCACATTGAAGCCAAAGGGGGTGGTGGTCTTAGGTTCCTCATCCCCAAAACCATTCACGGGGCAAGGTTGATTACATCCGTGTTTCTTGCGGATTTTTTCAATGCCATGTAGTGATAAATCCTTACTGTGGCTATTAAGTTGAGATGAAGTCGGAAAGCATTTTTATCTCGGTCAGTCTTGTAATATTTTTGGAAAAAGTGATTGGTGAATGAAAACGTGTGTAGAGTGAGTACGTGCGATTACAACATCTTGGATGGTACATTTTCTTACCATGGATCAGGTAGATGTCCCAGTTATCGGTCATTAAGTTTATTGAGGTAGAGAAAGACTTAGTCCATATGCCATCATCAGATTTTCCGGTCGTTGCACCCAATTAGTGATGAATTTTCCCATATACACATTGAAGGGGATGTACCCTGACTAGGATTAGGTATGTTTCCACCCCGGAAAGCTGCACGTTAGCGTGTCCCGCCCATTAAAAATGGCCGCCATTGTTTTATGTAAAACCGCCATTATAATTTCATCAGATAGAAATTTTCTCCACGACTACACGATACCAAGTTTTAACAGCCTGAAGGGGCTAAACATCTAGGCGTCCAAGACGGCCGCCCGCAAGAGGCATATTTGCTAAAGCACTTATAATGGCATATTGTTGAATAAGAACCTAGGTGATAGTTGGGAGCTCACAACAAGAATTTTATAGCATTTGATATTTTACGCCCAGGATTGTTTTTTTATTTAAAGATGGCGGTGATTATATTACACTCTAGGGTACGTAAATCAGGAAGAAAAGCAGCCTACTCATTCTTTTCGACGTTTTTAAAACAACACTTTCTAATAATGACCCTAAAATCATTTTCAAGATGAAAAATATTAAGGGGTTGACTTGTCCTAGAGAGTCCCGTTACTATCGCTGGTTACTATTGGGCCATATAACGTAGTTAAACTGACTATATAACAGTCCATAGGAAGACAACACTCATATCAACCGGATTCAATAAACATCATAATAAAATGGGTTGTGGACTGTATTTAAGGACTACTCAGTGAAGTCAGGAGGTGTTTCCCAGTAAAAAAATAAAAAATATGCTTATGAAGAATGTGAAAAAAATTGTCTCTATGTAGGGGATGGAAAATTTAAATATGGTGGGCCTAGTTTCTTTCGAGAACATCAAGTGCTTTCTTTTGTTCTGACTTGTACCACAGACTCCTTCTCTCTCTCTAACTCACACTAGATCAGCTTTCTTCCCAGCGTCAAAATCGTGTTGTTGAGTGGTCTGCCCATTATCCAAAGTACGAGAGAAAATTGCGGGAAATGTTATCAATGTTTTCGTTATGGTCTTATTATGTTCGAAAAAGATGTGCAGGGGTATTTTCTTCTTGATTTATGTCTCCCGGAGCGGGTATAACCGGCGCCATCATGAGTTATGATCATGTCCGCAATACACCAATGTCATTTTTTTTGGTGCTCTAAAATATTACTCGCTTCGTACCCCAATTTTAGTTACATTAACAAAACTGCTCTACCGGCGGGCCCCATCTGGACACTAAGTTTAAGCCACTTAAGGAACTTAGGTAGAACTTTATTTCGGTTAGTGATGGATAAAATTTCTATCTAATTGAAAATACAATAGCAGATTTTCATAAAACAATGGTGGCCAATTTTGAAATAGGCAGGACGCGCTAATGTGCAACTTTCGGGGTGGACACATACCTAATCCTAGTCACGGGGGGAGGACAACCACTTCAAGGTGATATATTTGAAAAATTAATACCAAGTGGGTGCAACAAACTCGAATGTTAAGGCCCGTACAGAAACTGGCTTATGGATTAAAATCATTGATCTGTGATTTAAATAAATTCCTTGATAGGGTGATCACGGAGTGGCATTTCTTAGTTGTGAATCGGGTGTGAATAAAGTGGTCCATTGATCCTGAAGATGCGGACCAAAGAGTGTTTGTGGATGTGGTGAGAGGAGGAGGGGGGTATGAGCTGGCAGGACGCCTTGTTAAGAATCACAACCGTCTTACTATTTTGGTGGTTCCCGTAGGTTATCCTGTATTTTTTCCTTATTCGAGCGGACAGGAGTTCGAGTGTCACGTATGAACGTTTTGGACGTTGTAATGATTTATTCGTGATATAAATATGTAAAATGACTCGTAGCAATATAAGTATAATGGTGCGCTGATTATTTCGGTACGTGGCAGTAGTGCTGGGTTGCTTAATTCTAGAAGATGCTTTGCTGGTGCGGGTGCGATCAACTTGGAGACAGTGTGAAAACGAACGATATTTTTTTTGTCTTTTTCGTATAATTGTAAGAAAATGACCAACGTAGATCGTAGAATTTATATATACAGATATATTACGAAGTACAGTTTCCCTTAGGAAAAGTAAAATAACACAACCAGCCAACACCTATATATATAGGTTGCTTAAACATTAAAATGCGTTAAAAGGTACCTATGACCTACGAAAAAACGTAGGTACTCAATGTGGTGGGTGGATATGTTGTTGTTAAAAGGGGGTCGTGCTAGACACGTGTTTCTGGACCTTGTACAACTGGGTCCGAACGCCGCTTCATCAGTAGCTTGTTTGAACCCTCATTATAGTAGATTCCAATTTGATGGGAGAGCTAATGGCGCTTTGGACTTCGTCATTCTCAAATGGGGACTGAAATACCCAAAATCTTCGATTTTCTTTCTTTTTTTCTCGCAATAAAAAGAGACGGATTGAAAGAACTGGGCCCAACTACAACAAATAAGTTACGACGACGTTTGTTCGTCGTTCCCCAGTCATACTTTGTATTTTATCTATGTGATGCATAGTGTGTGTCTACCCCATAATTGGTTTGTAAACATTGCCGACAACAAATAAATCATAAGTTTTAGAAGGCCTTCAGTCACCTTGTGTAACAATGCAACGTTTATCTTCACTCATCAGAAAATCAATAGCTTTCCCTGTTTTTTTCACTGAAAATATCTGGATTTAGTTTGCGCGTTCTTTACACATTCTAGGGTAATGCTTTGACTATTGATTGGGACTGTGAATGTTGGCCCAACCGTTCAGGGTTTGGCTATGGGCCATAGCGCACATCAGACCACAATCACGGACGAAGTTTTATCTACTAATCCCCCATTCATACCTCCACCACAAAAGAGTAAGAGGCTATTCCACGTATCAACTGGAATCCATGAGTGCAATGGTTTTGGGGTGGAATAATAATGTCAATAGGGCTGTTTTTGATATTAGAGATTTATCGTGCGCATGGCTACAGGCGCATAGCTCTGTAGCCACCGGGCGCGTATGTTCAAGGGTAGTATGTTTGAATGAGATAACTTTTTGCAGGGGAAGTTTCTGGATTTTGAGTTATGCACAGTCATTTACAGAGCATGATGATGGTGAACTTCATATTTTTTTCTTAATTATCATGATATACTACGATCTTTTGAACAAAGGTTTAAGAGATGATTTTTTAATGTCCCTGGGACGATACTTGCCATAGTAAATGCACTTAGCAGTTTCACAAATTACCGTTGGAAATCCCAATGCCCAAATCGAGCAGATCGTGTCCGAACCTCTCCTGTACAGAACCACGTATAGCCTCACATCTTGATCGATTACCTGTGACAACAGAGATACAGAGATGACGTGCTGCTTTGCCGTATTGTAGTATAAACGGTAACGAGATGGCTATTTTGTGTCACGTGTCCGGTATCAGATATCAGTTTGCTCTTCGGGTGGCGACCATCTAATAACTACGACTAAGTTAAATCAAGGTCTTGTACATGAACCCTCTCTCGGCCCAAAGTGCTATTATTTTTTTCTCAAAAAGACCAACCGTGTATAGGTCTACACAGTACAAATTACTTTCCCTACTGATTCAAAAACCGCGTACGATGACATAATCGTTGCTTTTTCCAATTAGGATACGTACGCGTCATTTTTACCTGAATGGGTCCCCCGAAGCAAAATAATAAACCAATCAATCCGTGACGTCATCAAATCTTATTTTTCCAAAAAATTGTCTGTTATTCCCATAATAAAATTCCTTTTAAAGTTCACCAGCTGTATATCGTTCTTTAATAATTAATATTCAATGGTCCCCGCAATTAATGTGAAAAAGATGGGTCCCTAAGTCTACAAACTGAAACTAGTCCCACTAAATACCCTTACCGTGGACTGTTTGAGCAGACGGATCCCCGTTCTAGTTAATAGCAGGCTTACAGCCCCTGCCGCGCTCGGCTGCGGGGGTTATGCTTCTATTATAGACTGGTTCTGAAAATGGGTCATTCTGGTCCCATGTGAGGGAGGCAGAGTGACTCTAAGCATTGTTTGGACATGTTGTCCAGTGAACATACATGGTAGGTTTGCAATCGTTTCTGAGGCAGGTGTTTAATAGGCCTATAGTTGTTCACCTGACAGGTAATTATCACGTTTTGAAACACGTTAGTATGTAGAGCTTGTACGAAATGTGCTAATTCGAGTCTTCTATTTCGTAATACACTGACGTGCTACTCCCGTAGGTGTCAGCTTCGTCATCCTACTCATGAAAAACCCGTTGCCGTTTAAACCACCCCTACTTCACTTTCCAGTCCCGGAGCATGTTTAGGTCGGAGACATGGAGGGGTAACGTCGTTTCTTGCATTCCAACGATTCAGAGTTTCCCCAGCCTCCAGGTCTGGGAGTTTAGCTGTTACCAAGCAAATCACGTAGATTCTTTTGTTCTGCTATAAGCTATCATAGGATGTTTGGGGAAAATCAGATTCAGTTGTTGGTGTTCACTGATGAAGGCAGTGGCGCAAGATTGCTTGTTCCTAATGTTTACCCGAGATGTGGGGGTTACGATTTTTTTATGAAAACCCCGGGATATCTTGGTTTTAGCCGTTCTCTATGTAGTTTCTGTCGGTTGTGAAACCCGACTCCTTCCTTCTCTGCATTCACCTCAAAATGCTTCTGGTCCTAGCCCTTATGCGAGTTTTTCCGAAAAAAACTCTTCTTTTCTTCAAGTGGGTGGTCTTGGTTGTTGTTGTTTCTGCTATCTGATGAGTTCCCTTTCAGGAAGCCTTTGAAAACAGATTGAGGATGACTGAGAACGGTGTAGAAATGGTCCTGTCTCTGTTTTTTCTTGTGTGACATTTGATGTCCAGGATGTTCGTGTTCTTGAATCTTTCACCTTTGTAAATCAGTAGGTCTAAAATGGCACCGTGTGTGTCGAGGCTTCGTTGGTGAATTTCAGAGAATCGTGAAGCGTGTTTCACTTGTTTGACACAATTGTCTGAACTGTTCCATTGTTCCTGTCCAAAATACAGTGGGTCCGTCCGTTCCCTGAAAGGGTACAAGGTGTGATATGATGATTTTCAAGTTGTAGAATCTTGTTTTCTCAGTTCGTGTACGACTAGATTACATATGCTTCCTGATTTATCGTTGCCCCATTGGTACACCAGAAATTTGGGCAAGATTCTTCTTGTTGAATTCGGAAGAGTTCTATAGGCACGAGCCCTATAGTTCTTCCATATATTTTCAGTCGGCATGATGGGATCGTAGTTAAACGGGTCAACACTTGCAAGTCGTTCCATCGTAACTATGATGAAGCGTCTCTCTGTGGAACTGAGGGTAACATGCTCCACCACGTTCCAGGCTGGCTAGGATTCCGTTTATCTGGTAAGGTTAGACTTTCTGTCTTTCTATGATCGTGTCACCAGTGTCTTTTAGATATGTTGGCTGGGCCCCTGGACGACTGTTAATAGAAGAAGTCTTCAATCTGAGGCCCTTTCTACGCGTACTGCATCTTATACCACTGGTCTGCCTCGAAATTGTATCTGTGGTGGCGTTTTTGTACCGTCGGAAGCATACAAATACGGTGTTCTCATTTGCTGGTTGTATGGATCTAGATAAGAGCCAGTGCCGAGTCGATTTGACTTATCTTATGTACATTTGACCTATTAGGTCGTGTAACATGCCGGCTGTCTCCCTTGTATTGTCGTATTTCTATATATATAGTATACTATATATATATATATAGTATATATATATGTACAATATATTAAAACGTTTCCTTTAAGTGTATAATGCAACGATAGCATTAATATCTTCAATTACCATTACCATTTCTCTATATGTAGATTCAACAACTGGCAGCGAAACAGCCTCATCTAAGACAATTAACGCAACGTAACATAAAAAGCCGAGAGGGTAATTCTTCAAAAACAAACACAGTAATTAATTTTGTTTTCAATTTGTTTCGGTTTCTAGTGACTATTTCATAAGAAAACTATCCAATTTGAATAAAAATAGGGAATAAAAATTTCAGATGAGGATATTTGCGGAATTCTAGGGGAGGGTGGATGCTCAAAGCTATATAAATTAAACTCGTGTTCCCTACTTATCATATGATTAACACAATATTGTTCGATCGGCCAGTGTTAATATCTGTAAAATCGATATAGATATGATTTGTATTAATCAAATAAATCCTGGATGAATTATTATTTTTTTATTAGCAAACTAACCTTTTTTTCACAATCCGCTTGGTGTCCAAAGGTGCGGACAATAGGCCAATTTGGGGATCGCGAATCCACCGCCGCGACAACTTTTACTACCTACTGGGAGTCAATTGATCCTTCCGCAAACGTAATTACTAATGGTACAAAACTTTTATTCGCTCATATTCAAACGAGTGCGAATACCTAGATTTCAATAGATTGTTAATGTAAATGTCCCATTCCTTTTGTCATGTAAACAGAGCATAGTTCCAATATTTCCCCAACAAACTTTGCTTCGTGATTTATTTCGCGAAATAAGTTTGGGAAATAATAAAGAAAAACCGGACATCTTAGTTAATTTAACCGACAGTAGTGTAAATTAGTATTGGACCTGTGATTTTGGACAATGTAGCCATAAAGGATGCACATTATATTAGTTTAAGCTTTCGGCACTACACAAAAACTACACAAAACAGAAAAGAATGAACTACCATAACATTATACAAATTAAGAACCGGATGACCATTCTAAAATGTGAGGATTTCAAGAGGTGGGTGCGACGCGTGGCAACACGTTTATCACCTGAAAGGAACTATAACGGTATCTTATCAAAGATCTCATCATAAAACCAGCGGACAAGGGTGGGTCTATCGTCATAATGGACAGAATAGATTATGTCTGGAAGGAAACCGCCAGTTGGGTGGATTCTAATACATACCAAATTAGAAATTGACCCTACGGACGACAACCTCCAGCACGTTGCACTCAGATGTTCAAAAAAACTAAAATCGCAAGTAACGTGTGAGGCCTAATACCCAAGGAAGCCCATGCTCTCAGTATAACACTTCTACCAAAAATTATCAGGATACAGCAATGGGCTCAACGAGCCCCTAGCTACGCCATTGCTACCATGACTACTATAGAAGCCGAGATACAGAAAACCATAATTTGGAAACGGTATATTGACGACGTGTTCTTCATTGGACGGACTCTCAAGGGCATTTTGCATTCAAAATCACTCAAATGAATCTCACCTTCCCTAAGTTTACCTTTGAGTCGTCTACAACAAGCTTACCCTTCCTGGATGTAATGGTTAGCCTATATGATCACCATCTCACTACCAAAGCGTATAATAAACCCACGGATTCCCACCAATACTTATCCCCGATTTATGCCCACCCTCCCCTATTTCAAGAGCATAGTACAGTCAGAGCTTGCGTACGCTCAGAAGATGTTGAACCATCGTTTCTGAGGAACAAACTCAATGTTCTTAGACCCACTTTATGAGACGGGGTATGACCAGGATGTTGAAAAACAAATAGAACGGTCAAAACAGTTACCCTGAGGACCTCTTGGCTTATAAAACTAAGCCAGTAAAAAGCATAGAGTTCCTTTGGTTCCACAATTGATCCGTGTTTCAAAATCATTGGCAACATTAGAATAACACCTCCACTCCACAAATCTAGGCTCTGAAACAAATCTTTCCGGAAGCCCCTCTTACTGCTTTTCGTCGTCCTAGAAACTTACGTGATCTGCTTGTTAAAGCGACATTACCCCAAACAGGATGATAGACCTACAGGTTCTTCAAATGTATAACAAAAGTGTTCTATGTCGTGAAACCGGTGGAAGGTCGTAAAACACTAGCTCGCACACACACCACGTCATACTCTATCACCACAGATCATCATGCAAGTCAACATGGGTATTTATTTAATTACGTGTAGAAAATGCATAAACAATATGTCGGATAAACAACAACCTCACTGTATACACGCATCAGTAACACCAGGTCCCAAATCAAGAATTACAAAGACATCTCAAACCTACAATTACCCTCAATCCACCACCAATCATTCCAAACCATTCTCGTGCTGATCTTCTTTCCATGCCAATGGAAAATCAACAACCGTCCAACCAATAATCCTGCACCGCGATCCCACTTAATTGCTAAACTTCAAACTCTCTTTCCTAACGGTTATCACTGCCGATGAAAATGATCCAGCTCTAAGACATAGCTCGTTTTACCGTTTAAGGACAACAAACACTTACATCGCCAGTCACCCATTCAGTTCATACTGTGTCACGCCACATAGACATCGTCATGTATACTGGGGCATCGTAACTGTTTTATTCACCTTCGGTGTGTTTTGCCATATTAATTGCTAATCTTAGTTTTTACAATACATCACACAATATTCATATCACGTATATGATTGTTTGGTGATTTTTTCACTGTAACTGAGGCCGCTATGATATAGGCCTAATCGGCAAGTATCGTCTATGTACATCACTGTAGGATCCCTTGTTATATATATATCTATATATAATATATATTATATATATATATATATATATATTATGTAAAACGTGTCTTTAAGTTATTATGAAACGATAGCATTAATATCTTCAATTAACAACTTACCATTATCTAGACATGTAGATTCAAAACTTGCAGCAAACAGCTCATCTAAAGGACACAAGTAAAGAGGGACAAATCTTCAAAAACAAATAAAGGTATTGTTTTCAATTGTTGTTCTATTGATATGTTCATAAGGAAACTACAATTTGATTACATAGACTATGTTCATAAGAAACTATCCCAATTGAATACAAATAGCGGAATAGATCTCGATGAGATATTTGCGGATTTCTAGGGGATGGTGATGCTCAAACTAGGAAAAGTAACTCGTGTTATCTAATTATCTATGATTACACATTATTGTTCGAAAATATGCCCAGTGTAAGTATTTTAAAAATAGATATAGATATTATGTGTCTAATAAACAATAAATCCGGGATGAAATTAGTGTTTTTTATTAGCAAACTTTTTTTTTCCTCCCGTTGGTGTCAAAAGGTGGCGGGAAAATAGGCCAATTGACGCTGAAAATCAACCCTCGACGACAACTTGTACTACCTACTAAGTGGAGTCAATTGAACTTTCCACAAAAACGTAATTACTAATGGTACCAAAACTTTGGTATTTCGCTCAATTTCAAAAACGAGTGTGAAATACCCAGACTTCAATAGATTTGAAGTTTTAATGTCTCTTCCGGTGTCATGTGAAAAACGATCTTAGGTTCCAAATATTCACAAAACTTTCTTTTCGTTGATTTGATTTCGAAAACGTATTATTTGCGGAATAATAATAAAAAAAAACCGGACATCTAAGTTAATTGAACCGACAGTAGTGTGAAATTAGCAATTGACTGTGTTGGACAATGTAGCCATAAAGATGCACATTATATTAATGATACTTTCGGCATCGCAAAACTACAACCACAAACAGAAAGATAGAACCAATAGCATTTAATATTAAAATTATACAAAAATGAAGAAAACAGGATGACTATGCATAAAATGATGAGGATTTCAGCGGTGGGTGCGACCGCGTGCAACACGATATCTCCAAAATGTGAAACGCTAACGGTATCACACCCCAAAACCAATAATTGAAACAGCGTGAATATAATATGGTTGGAAATATGGATATCCTACAAGAAGAAAAAAACCAGGATGCACGCCAGATAGGACAAAAACGGAGAAAGTAGTGGAAATAATGCGTGGACTGTGGAGGGATCGAGAAAAAGGACAAGAACACATCTAGGTGCCACATTGATGCCAAAAGGGGGTGGTGGTCTTAGGTTTCCTAATCCAAAACGATTCACGGTGCAGGTTGATACACCTTTTTCTGCGGATTTTTTCAATGCCCTGTAGTGATAAATCCTACTGGGCTATTTAAGTTGAGATGAAGTCGGAAGAGATTTATCTCTGTCAGTCTGTAATATTTTTTTTACAAGGTTGTATTGGTAAAACGTGTGTGTTAGAGTGACGTACGGCGCTTACAACAATGGGATGGTACATTCTTACATGATGATCAGGTAGAGGTCCCAGTTCATGTGTCATTAATGTTATTGTGGTAGTGATCTGTGAGTTAATAAACTTCCTTTGATCAGTTGTGATCCAAGGACGTGCCATTTCTTAGTTGGCATCGGGTAATCAGTGGTCATTGATGAAGATGGGACCCAAAAGAAGTGTTGTGATGTGGTGCGAGAAGGAGGGGGATGATTAGCAGGGACGCCCTTGTTAAGGAATAAAACCCGTCTTACCGATTTTTGGTGGTTCCGTAGGTTCCCTGTATTCTTCTGTTCGAGAGAGCGACAGGAGTTAGAGTGTCACGTATGACACGTGTTTGGACCGTGTAATATTTATTCGTTGATATAATATGTAAATTGACTCGTAGTCAATATAAGTATAATGGTGCGCTGATTATTTCGGTACGTGGCAGTTAGGCTGGGTTGCTTAATTCTAGACGTGCTGGGATGGTGCTGGGTGCGATAAACTTGGAGACAGTGTTGAAAAAACGAACAAGTTTTTTTGTCTTTTCGTATTTATAAATGTAAGAAAATGACAACTGCGAATGTATATATACCAAGATATATACAATGGACAGTTCCCTGTAGGAAAAGTAAAATAACACAACCAGCCAACACCTATATAATGTATGCTTAAATCATAAAATGCGTAAAAGGTACCATGACCTACGAAAAACGTAGGTACGCAATGTGGTGGGATGCTTGATATGTATGTGTTAAAAAGGCGTGCTAGACACGTGTTTCTGGACCTTGTACAACTGAGTAAGAAAGCCCTTCATCAGTAGCTTGTTTGAACCCTAGTATAGTAGATTCCAATTGACGGTTGAGTTATGGGCGGAGTTTTGGACTTCGTCGCATTACTCAAAATAGGGGACTGAAATACCCGAAAATCTTCGATTTTCTTTCTCGCATAAAAGAGATCGGATTGACAGAAACTGGCCAACTACAAATAAAGTTACTTTGTTCGTCTCAGTCATAATTTGTATTTAATCGTATGTTATGACATATTGTGTCTCCCCCAAATTGGTTTTAAACATTGCCTACAACCATATCATCAATTTTAGACGGCTTCAAGTCCCACCTGTGTGTAACAATGAAGAACTTTTATCTTCACTATCATAAATCAGCTTTCACCTGTTTTTCACGAAACTATCCTGGATTAGTTTGCGCGTTCTTTGGACATTCTAGTTTTAATGCTTTGACTATTGATTGGGACTGCATGTGAATAGCCCAACCGCTCAGGGTTGGCTATGGCCCGAGCGCACATCATACCACAAGTACACGGACTAAAGTTTTATTATACTAATCCCCTCAATTCATATACCTCCACCTACAAAAAGTCGAGGCCTATTCCACCTATCACTGTAATCTGTATAACGGTGTCTAAAAATGGGTCATTCTGGTCCCATGTGAGGGACATAGTGACTCTCAGCATTTTTTTGGACATGTCGTCCAGTGAACATACCATGGTATGTTCGCATCGGTCTGAGGCTAGGTTGTTGTATAGGCCTATAGTTGTTACCTGACAGTGAATTATCACGTTGACAACGTGCGTATTAGAGCTTGTAGAAATGTTCTAATTCGGAGTCTGCTATTGCTGTTAAACTGACGTGCTATCTCCCGTAGGTTCAGCTTCGTCATCCGACTCATTGAAAAACCCGGTTTCGTTGAAACCCCTACTTTCAATTCCAGTTCCCGGAGCATGTTTAGTGTCGGAGAACAGGAGGGGTAACGTCGTTCTTGCATTCCACGATTCATGAGTTTCCCCATCCTCCATGTCTGGGAGTTACCTGTTACAAGCAAATCACGTAGATCTTTTGTTCTGCTATAAGCTATCATATGATGTTTGTGAAAATCAATTCATTGTTGTGTTCACTGATGAGAGGCCAGTGGCGCAAGATTGCTTGTTTCAAATGTTTACCCGAATGTGGGGGTAATATGTTGTTTTTGAAACCAGCGGGATATCCGTGTTTAGGCCTTTCTTCTATGTAGTTCTTTCGGTTGTGAAACCCGACTTCCTTCTCTGCATTCTCAAAATTTTCTGCCGTAGCCCCTTGATGCCTAGTTTTTCCCGTACAAAAACTCTTCTTTTCTTCAGTGTGTCTTGGTTGTTGTTGTTTCTTGCAGATCTGATGATTCCCCTTTCAGGAAGCCTTGAAACAGCTTGAGGAGGACTTGAAGAACGGTGTAGAAATTGTCCTGTCTCTTTTTTTGTGTGGCATTTGATGTCCATGATGTTCGTGTTCTTGAATCTTTCACCTTTGTAAATCAGTAGGTCTAAAATTTTACCGTGTGGGCCGAGGCTTCGTGTTGAATTCGAGAAGCGTGAAGCGTGTTCACTGTTTGACAATCTAACTGTCCATTGTTAACTGTCCAAAATAACATTTGTTTTTGTGTCGTCCATTAACGGGTACAAGTGTGAATATGTGATTTTCAGTTGTAGAATCTTGTTTTTCTAGTTCGTGGTACGACTAGATTACATATGCTTCCTGATGATCGTTGCCCCATTGGTACACCAATTTGGGCATAGAATTCTTTGTTGATTTCGAAAAGTTTCTATATATCATCTAGCCGTATTAGTTTCTGCCATAATATTTCAGTCGGGCATGCTGGGATCGGTAGTTTTAATCGGGTCACACTTGCAAGCGTTTCCATCGTAACTATGAAAGCTTCTCTCTGTGGAACTGAGGTGAACATGCTCACCACGTTCCAGGCTGGCTAGGATTACGTTATCTGGTAGATTTAGACTTTCTGGTCTTTCCTGATTGTGTCACCAGTGTCTTTTAGATATGTTGGCTGTGACTACTACTGGTTAGAAAGAAGTCTATCAATCCTGATGCCCTTCTAGCGCGTACTGCATCCTGTACCACTGGTCTGCCTACAAATTTCGTATCTGGTGGTGGCGTTTTGTGTACCTTCGAAGCATAACAAATACCGTGTTCTCATTTGCTGGTTGTATGGATCTAGATACGGCCCGGGCCGAGTCGAATTTGGCTTAGCTATGTCATTTACCTATTCGTCGTGTAACATTTCGGCTGTCTCCTTTATTGTCGTATTTCGTATATAATATAATATAATATTATATATATATATTATATCTATAGATATTATTATATATACGTATTAAAACGTTTTCTTTAGTTATATGAACACGATAGCATTAATATCTTCCAATTAACATTACCATTTATCTATATGTCGATTCAACAACTTGCAGCGAAACAGCCCCATCTAAGACCAAGTAAAACCAAACGTAGCATAAAAAGCGAGAGGGTCATTCTTCAAAACAAACAAAGGTAATTAATTTGTTTTCATTTGTTGTTTCGGTTTCTGTGACTATGTTCATAAGAACATCCAATTTTTGAATAAAAATGGGGATGAATTCTCGATGAGATCTTGGCGGAATTTCTATTGGGAGGGTGGATGCTCAAGCTATGATAAATTACTCGTGTTATCTACTTATCTATTAGTTACACTTATGTCGAATCTGCCAGTGTTAAATATCTGTTAAAATGATATAGATATTATTGTTTAGCAAATAAATCCTTGATGAAATTATTTTTTTTATTAGCAAAACTTGATTTTCGACCCCTTGGGTGTCAAAAGATGGCGGACAATAGGCCAATTTATCGCGAACAACCTCCGACGACAACTTAACTACCTACTAAGTGGAGTCATTGAACCTCCATTGCACAAAACGTAATTACTAATGGTACCAAACTTTTATTCGCTCATTTTCAAAACGAGTGTGAATACCCTAGATTTCATGATTTTTAAGTTTAAAATGTCACCATTCCTTTTGTCATGGTAAAAAGACTTAGGTCCCCAATATTCCACAACGTTGCTTCGTGATGTTTATTTCGAAAATATTTTGGGAAATAATAAATAAAAACCGGAAATCTTATTATTGAACGACAGTCGTGTGAAATTAGTAATTGGACTGTGATTTTGGACAATGTAAGCCATAAAGGATGCAATTATATTAGTTAAGCTTCGGCATCAGCAAAACTACAACAAAAACAGAAAGATGAAAATAAATTAAATTTACAAAATTAAGAAACCCGGATGACCTATGATAAATGATAGGATTTCAATATTCAAGAGTGGGTGCGACGCGTTGCAACCCGTGATCATCCTAAATGTGAACGATAACGCCTGTATAACGGTCAATCCACGCCCCAAACCCAATCATTGACAGCTTGAATATAATGTTGGAAAAAGTATGGATATCCTACAAGACAGAAAAAACATTAATGGCACGGAGATAAGGACAAAACGGAAAAGTATTGGAAATGCAGTGGACTGTGTAGTCCACCTAGAAAAAGGACAGAACACATCTCAAGGGTTTCCACATTGATGTCAGAGGGAGTGGTGGTTTTAAGTTTCCTAATCCAAAACGATTCACGGTGCAGGTTTATTAACATCTTGTTTTCTTGCGGATTTTTTCACTGCCCTGGTGATAAATCCTTACGTGGCTCTTTTATTTGAGATGAGTTCGGAAAGCGTTTATCTCTGTCCAGTCTTGTAATATTTGTTTACAAGTGTCTTGGTGAAACGTGGTGTAACAGTGACGTACGTCGTGCGATTACACAATATTGATGTACAGTTCTTACATGTGATCAGGTAGATGGTCCCAGTTCAATCGTGTCTTAATGTTTATTATTGTGGTAGAGTGTGATCAGGCGTGGCATTCTTAGTTGTGCATCGGGTGAATCAAGTGTCCATTGATGGTCGATGGGACCACAGAAGTGTTTTGTGGCGTGTACTTGCATATGGGTTGTATGTGTGTGTGGCGTGTGAGGTGTATGGAGATCTAATTTTTTATCATATCTTATGAATTTTTAAATTATTTTAATATAGTTTAAAACTGTATATAGTTTAAATATGTATTTTAATGTAATCATACGTTTTTTCAGCGTTTTCGCTGCTTTGTTTGTTTGTTTAAAAACCCGAATAACCATAGGCTTATTTATAGGGGGGGGGGGTTGCACCCGGCGCCCCCCTATTTTTTGCAGAGCAAAAGGCGCCGGGCGCCTTGTAGATTTCATAAATGCCTTTTGCCACACAGGCGCCCTGTCTATGGTTCGTTTTCATGAAAACGTTGCATTTTTGTGGTAAGACACAACCAAAAAAAAATTGTCTCAAATGTATGTTTTATGTTTTAAACATTTAAGTACTCAATACCTATTACGGGACAAATAATATGCCACACACTTACTATTTATCACAGTACACATCACTTTTGTCAGCAAAAGAATATGGTTTATTGAGTTATCAAAATTTTATAGCAAAACAATATGCCAACGGATGACATTATTAGAGGGTACTGTATACTGGACATTTTTTAAATTTGTACGAAGTTAAAGTTTGAGTAATCTATTGAACTCAAGAAATATGCTCCAATTTTTGTTTATTATGTTATCTTTGAGTATTGAATTCTGCCCGAAAAAAATTAGACAGCATAATAACCAAATATGAAGATACTTTTACAAATTTTCTAGGAGATATATTTCAATTGAAACTAAAATTTCCATGGCCAAATATAGTTGATGTAACTAAAAAGCCATTCAACGTAATAAACGGTAACGTAATACACAATAAATGAGAAACATTTTTGACCATTTTTCACTCTCCCATTGATAAGATGTATCTGATTGGAAAGTTAGATTATTTTTGTGATCGGAAAATGAGTGTCTATGCACTCTTTATCAATATTTAAATAGCAGCTCTTTGTGCGGAGAAATGTGGATGACGTAATACACTTCCTTAAGAAGGTCGCATTTTTAAAAAGTTCAACATTCTTAGATTTTTAATAGATCATTGCATGTGAGCTGCAGAAAACACGTTTCCCAACTGCCGCATTATGTGTACCTTGAAATAAGATGACAATAAATATTTTAGTGTAAGTTTTACAATTAGCAACGGCTTTAATGAAGGATAACGTTAATAAACAACTAAAAAAAGGTTCACGGACATTATGTTTGTATTTCAAAAATATAAAAATAAATTGAGAATACAAGGAAAAACATATTACATAATTTCACACATGTTGGCAACAAGAAACATTGAGATTATGAAGAAGTCAAGCTGCTAAGATGTTTTTCATGTTTTTATAACTTTGATGTTGTGTTTCGGACATCCATTTCCCCCTATGTTTTCGATGTGTGAAGGCAAATATTCATAGAAAAGAAACCGGAAAGCATGGAAAACCTATATACCCAAGTGCAGCTCAACGGCTCCTATCAAATATTACCGTTTTTTTTTTTTTAATTCCAATGGGAAGATACAAACATTTCTGGAAATGCACCGTTTTCATGAAAATCGACCATATCTTTTGTTTGGTGGGCCGCCCTTGCGGACACAATTTGTAAAACATTTTCGGCTCCTGCAGCGGGGGCAGGACACCAAAGTTAATTCACTAAAGTTGGGGAAGGGTATTTGGGTGACTGTAGAATAATTATAGGAAATATCCGCTAAAAGTTCGTTTTTTGGGGGGTGGGTGACCATATTCTTTTAAACCAGATATATCGCCCAGTGCTGAAAATTGGCACAGGAGAAAGAAGGAAAGTAATTTAAGGAGGATTTATCTGGCGCTAACCAGGTGAGCACCAACGAGATTGTTCTAGTAAAAAACCCTGATATTTTGAATTTCGCTTTCGTCGCTGCGTTTTCCCAAGAAAATCCCCTCTAACGACAAGCAATTAAATTTCGCTGTTGCCTACTCTCCTTCTTACTTCATGTTTCAACACTCGCACAGCCATTCACAAAGTACGAGCAATTACGTAAATCGTTTTATTTTCAGCTGTATCAGAACGGTAATTTCCCATTTGACGACACGGTTTTTTGTGGATTAGAGTTCATGCACGGCATACGGAGTACGTGGGCATGGAATGTGGACTGAGAATTCGATTCAAAGGTTCACCCGTTCCCGCAATGTTTAAAGGTCCATCGGCCCGATCGCTAATAGCCTCGTCCCCAGAAGCCCAGATTTTTTAACCGGAGTGGTCAATATTTTGTTATCAGAAGAAAGCTACTATTTTTCTCATTTACCCTGGTCAATCATAGAGCCAAAGATGTTTGGTTTGGAAGTTTATGACCGATATAATTCCCTATTTTGGTCGCCAATCTTAATTTTACACAGTACTCTATGGACTTACAAAATCCGTTTTAGCTTCTGCATCAAAACGGATTGAAATATAGAGCGAAACTTACAGATGGGGAATTTGGGAGTAGTCAATCTATCAAGAATGAAAACTTCATACTTTAAATCGGGCCACCCCTTTAATCACGACAATAAAAATCTTGCAAGAATTCTCGATCCTTGGAAAATGATATAAAATATAGCTACCGCGGCGATTAGTTGTGGTGGTGTGTGAAGCATTGGACTGAATGCTACCTAGTTAAGGAACCTTTACGTCCGTTTGTTTTTTTTGACATTGATGTTTGTGCATATGAAGGTGATGCGTAAATGTGAAATGCAGAAGATTGATGACCTTCGGACATGCCCGAAATTTCAGTATGACTCCGTTGTACTAGGCTAGCCCTAGCGAGGTTTGTGCGTCACTCATCCTCCGCTTATCCCAGTTATTTGCGTTGTAGGAGAACACATGGCAATTAATTTTAGTGTTGTTATTTCAATCTGTGACGAAATTTTCAATTGCGCCACATACACAAGTATTGTCCCCATTGAGTTGCAATGCGTGGCAATGCGTGTGTACCCCAATCAGTGACAGTCTGCCTTAGCCATGCGATGATAAATGCGTTCGTATATCACGCATGATCTGACATGTCAAGGCCTCTCGCTTGTAATTTGTTGCTAATACGGGCCGTAAACTGGTCCGACAATATTTTTGGTAAATTGGGCAGTAATTTGTGTTTTAAACTTTTTAAAAATTAAGCATTCAATAACCATTTTGTGCATTCAACCGACTGTATGTCCGGAGCCTTCACGGGGCTGCACGATATCAAAACCGTTCATCGGGATGTGGCACTTGTGTACAACGCATGCGCAAAAGCTCAGGATAAATTTTTGGTGTTGCCCGGTCGGCTCAGCCCGTTACTAATCGAAATACGTCCCACCCCCCTGGCTCGCTGTGCTCGCCGGGTAACCCAATTTTTTCACTCGGTTGAAATAGAGCAGGGGGTACCTTCTTTGTTATGTTGTTTGGACTCTGGTGCGTTTAAAAAGTATAGGCGTTCGGCACCCCCCCCCCCCCGCTCTTCAGAATTTCGAACCAAGTGAACAAAAATGGGTCTACCGGGCGAGCGAAGCGAGCTGAATAAAAGCGAATAGTGACTGGCGCCCCCCCCCCCCCCCCTAGTGAGGAATTCCGGATCCGCCCCTGATAACAATAATAATAATAGATTAGAAGGTCCGTACGGTTTAGGCGCGGATGCTGTTACCCGGTGGTTCATTGAAAAGTTTCCTGCAGGCGTTGTGATCTGTGTATGTATCCATAGCGTCCACCTTAGTAAAGGGATGCTGCCTCATTGAAAACCCACAGTATATGGTAAAGCTTTGAGTATAATGAATGTTGTTTGTGAAAGTATAAAAACCGAGGCTAGGTGGAGAATCGACCGAGTGCTACTTGTTAACATGAAAACATGCTAACTGGAAAAAGTGGTACCAATATTAATCGGTCAACGTGAAATAGAGTGCGTTTTAGGGTTTTTTAGACACAGGTATGTGTCTTGACATAAGGATACAGAAAAAGCATGTAAGATGTACCTAGTGGTATAAATATGGCTGAAACGTAAAAAAACCCCTAGTTCATACGGCCTTGAATTGATATTTATCATAACATTTAGGATCTTTGTGGTGATATCAAAATATGACCGATTTCGAAATAGTGAGGCTATTCTTATTGACACTCAATCATTTAAAGGGGTGCTCTATGGTTTCAAATTTCAAATGAAGATTATAGAATGATGAAAAGTGGATAAACGTCCAGCTTTCATTTATTTTGTTTGAGGTAAATAGGAATTCCGTTCAAATTTATGCTCAATTTAAGCAAGCAAGGGCGCACGTTCGATGCATTTTTATACATGTATGAAGCGGTGCTCACCCGGTGATTTTAATCATTTAAAAATTATTCTGATCACATATTACAATCTTTTTCAAAATTAATTTATTAAAACATTAAATAAATCATTAGCATCAAAACAAACTCGAAATATTCAGCTCGTCACCTTTAGAATGTATTCCTTATAATCACTCATCCAGTGATATTAAGAGAATTATTTATTTTAAAATTAATTAACGATATTCCAGGTCTGAGTCAAATTAATAGTTTTCGCAATTTTATTATTTCGAACACGTTTCAATATCTCAATGATGAAAATGGGATTTTATGAAACGGAACGAAAGTTAACTCAAAAACGAAAGAATTAGTAGCAACGGAAATTTGACAAAGATATTCAAGTATCCAAAGGGCTATGAACCATGAAGCCGGATTTTTGATTTTGGCTCAGATTTGAATTATGGCATAAGGATATCTGATTGGCTCAGGTGCTGGTTGCCATGGCAATAATAAGAAAATTACGCCTTCATGTTCTGGAGCACTATACACTTGCACCTTCTACCCAAGTACGATGTAAATGCAGTGTTACTTACGAGTTCCAGTTTGTTCCCGGTGTTTAGCCAATCAGAAGGCCCTGTTCCGTTACCATCACAACAAGATCAAAATAATGTCCATTTTTCTTTCACTATTGGCGACATGGGTTACAATATTATACATTGCAATCGCCAATATAAAAACCTAGCCCCCCTTAAATTGTTGCAACCCGTTCAAAAGATCTTGTTATCCTTTTAAGCTTTGACCTATTTTGACCTATATGCTTGTTAGTAATGCATCCTTTTCCTTTCTGTTCGAATCATGTTGGGTATTCTCTCTTCTCAAGTGGTCGAAAGTTCATTTAGGCGATGATTGACATTAGCCTCATCTGACATATCCTACGGGTGTCCGAAGACTCTGCCTATATGGATCTGCAGAAATAGTTTTGGATGGTTTTCAAGAGGGTTCAGAATGGAGGTGCTTCAGTCGGTTTTCATTAAGTTGCCATCGTTCTTGTACTCATCCACGTGTCAGGATGATACTGACAGGCCTGGAATGTTAATTTTTGGTTAATGGGTTCAGATGAGCTTTGAAATTCCACAGACGCCTCTTCAGATTCCATTCCCATATAAAACATATCATCGAGGTGATATGTTCTTCTGTTTTGTCCTATTTTGAATGCTGAGGCTATTTGCCGAATTTTCACTAATAAATTGTTGAATACAACATCCACCGCTCATTTGCTTATTTCTTGCTCACACATAACACCCCCCACCCAACCCACACAACGCACGCACGCACACACACGCGCGCACGCCAACACACACTAACCCATCAATACGTAGGCTACTGTGTCTTACGAGTAAGGCAGATTTACGATTAAACTACGTGTGGTCATGAGTAAACGTAACACACTCGTAGTGTGCGGGAAGTACACGGATCTGTCCGTTGTTTGCGTAACCATCCCTTTTGTATAGCAATTTTTGCTTTTTCCCGGGTTGACATTTATTTAAAAAAACATAAAGTTTTGGATTTTTGTTACCTATCCCTTTGCCATGACGTTGTATGACGTCGTATTTCTCTTACCGAGTTGTGAGCTGTGGCTGTTGCCTGTGCTGCGGCGACAAACCGCGACAGCGAATACTGGCAGTTTTTGCTCATACCGCGACAGCGCAGAAACTGCAGATGTTTTCTTTATTGGCTGCCTATCTTGAACCTTGACGGATACCAAACAAGCTTTCTGACTGCGAAGAATGTGGGTTTCCATGCAGCGGCGACAGCGGCGAAAGCCCAAAGCTAAATAGCTTTACTACGGGGATGGGACAGACCTTTTAATCGTACTATAAGTAGTAATCGTATTTGTTGGTCCTTTAAATGTATCCTTCATAGAGGTGCCGAGTAAAATATGATCTTGCGAGATTTTTCTATGCAAATTTTTAAGTCATTTTCAAGCTTAATCACGAGAATGCAGGATTATTTTCAAATTAACCACGCCCGACCGCCTATTTCTTGTGTTTGGTCTCTCTATAACTTTCGGTACTGGAAAAAGGGTGAAAATGAATCCTCCTAATTTTCATATCCCACAATACTTTATTATTTTATCATTTAATCTTCTTACGCAATACACTAACACAACTCTGATCATTTAACATACTCTCAGAAAAATAAAATTTACAATCGATTAACACAATAACGAACACAACCCTCTTATCATTTGATAATTTCTAAACAATAAACATTCCATTCTTATCATTTATCCTTCTTAACAGCAATTGACGAACATAACTACTCTTATCAT
>JAMKCH010024598.1:0-46898 GCA_023653785.1 Ophioderma brevispina
CAGTTGGGACTTTGGATATGATCAATATTACAGTCATTATCAGTGGTCGAGGAGTGATGATTGAAGATACTATTGAATTGAAATGGGTCAAATTTGGGTACATTCAAAATACAATCAGGTAGCTTGGACATGGTGCAAAATACAAATGTGAGGGACAAAATAAATACACAAACAACAATATATCAAGCGTAAAGGCCAAATCGCCTGATATCCAAAAAAATTTATACAATATATACAAATGGTGAGCTAAGCTCCCATAGTATAGATGGGTGAATGAACAGCAAAAGAATGGCAGTATAAAGAGATATAATTCAATGAAACTTAAATTCTAATGTCACAATGTGGGCTACACGAATGGTAGGCCTACCAAATGTTGGACAAACCCAAAAATCGCAAAAAACCCGCGAAATTGAATGTGTGAGAGTTGGAAATGCAAGGGAGAGGTGGCCATGTGGTAAAAGATGCAAACCGTGGAGCTCACATTGTGTCTAAATTATCTAGTAGATGCATAAAATTTAACAGATGCAAGAAAACATATTTACATTGGAAAATATATCAAGTCAATAAGTTATGGAGGGCGATGTCAGAATTTAAAAGGGCAAGCACATAGTCCCTAAGCCCTTAGCCAGTAGAAATTGAGATGAACAAGAGTCACACCTCCATGTCTTAATGACTGAACAAAATGTAGTACAAAATGTAATATGAAGCAAAAATACAAAAATATTAAATATCTAGAGGGCATGTCTTATAAGCTCTTATAAGCGAATGAATAATATAAATCAACATGATAATAACAGATGACACAAAAGTAATGACAAAATAATATAATAAACCCATTGAGATAAGAATGTATAAACCCCGGGGGGGATGCGTGAACATGGACTTCCGAAAAGCACCCTAAACACGTATTTCCACCGACTGAAAAACATACCCTAAACAAGCATTTTTGTGTTTTTTGCGCACCGTAAACAAGTCTTTTTGTCAGTTTTTGCTACCGTAAACAAGTGAGCAATGCATTGTTTTGCTAATATACCCTTATTATCTGGCTTTGCTCGCGTTGCTTTACTTCCAAATTACAATATCTTTGATGATTTTGATCTCGTGTACATCACAATTTCAGGGTTACGAAAAAACATACCCTTTTTTCCACATTTTGCTGTTTTTGACACCCTAATCAATGTACGCCCGTACATCGGCTGTTGGCAAAAAAGACACCCTTTTTACGCGTTTTCCTGTTCACGCATCATATCCACCTTTTAATACAAGTGCCCCCCCCCCCGGGGTATAAACTCACAATCACATTGAGTTCGGAGGGAAATGGGGATAAGGGAAGGAACATACCAAGTTTTTATTGAGTCATCCTGCATTTGTGTATATACAAATGTGTATGTATGTGTGAATACATGTATGTCCGAGCATTTTGGTTAAAGTTTTGTAAATTGGTTAAAGTTTTCCCATTTGAAGTATCGCTTCAATTCAAACCAAACTTGGTACCAGTAATCAATGGGTGTGAGGTAAGAGGTAACCCTAATATAGTTCAGGTTAAAAGCCCTGGGGTTACTCAGTGGAAAAGGGTAGGTACATATATGTGCCGCCGATATGGGTCGAATTTTCACCTCTTACTATAACAATGGGTCGTTTTTCCCAACATGCTACTATATTGATGGGTCATTTTTTTGAGGTCATTGGTACTATATAAATGGATCCATTTTTCAATTTTTGGTCGATATTTACTATGAAAATGGGTCTTTTTCCTGATTTTCGTTAAAATCACAAGAAAATGGTTGATTTTTCCGATTTTCGGAAAGGTTACTATGAAAATGGGCCGATTTTGCTAAGATTACTATGAAAATGGTGCGTTATTTCAAAGCCAACTATAGAAATGGGTCAAAATTTCGGAACCAACTGTATAAATGGGTCATATTTTTGTACAATTTGGTCAATATAAACACACGCACACATGTACCCAATTTTGGGTCGAGTACCCTCCCCCCGGGGGTTAAAAGTCATGTAAGACTCAAATTGGGTCAAAATAGCATCTCTTTGGTTGCCGTTAATCTCTACGTGCAGCAAGAGTCCTGGTTCGAGAACAGTCCTGTTTTAAAATACTGCATGTATGAAAGTAGTCACTTGGGACTATGTAGTAAGAATTTTGTTTATTTAATAATAATAATTTGAATATTTTTAACGCGCGACATATCCACGTAAACGTGCTCAAGGCGCTGTGCGGCAGCCATGAAAGGCGCTCAGCACATCACAGAAACCATAATACCAGAACAGATTTATGCCAAGAAGCTCGATTTTAGAAGCAGGAGGAAACCGGAGCACTCGGAGAAAATCTGCGGGAACGAGTATGAAACGAGAAACCAAATTCACATTGTTACAGGCCCCAAGAATTAGCCATGATTTATTTAACTTTGAGTAAGATTAAGTCATAAATTAGCACATAAAATATTGTAAATTAATCTAAGTAACATAATATAAAAATATACCTGGTTTGTGTGCATACTGGTGTGTGTAGAATAAAACAGAAAAGCAGAGAAACGTCTAGAACCTTAGTGATTTCATTGGAAAGGTTTAGAATGTTCTGGAGTTTACTCAAGTCCAGGAGCTGACTAGCCTATGTGCTTCTCTGACCATAGGTGGCGCACTGCTGCATAATTACACAGTCAGGGGGCAGCTGCTATGAGAACCCAAATCCATACAATGCATGTGGAATGGTAGAGGCTTTTCCAGGGAATCAGGCTCATGGTAATGGGACTATATTTAGCACATGACTCATATAGAGAGGACAGATCCTTCTAGTATTATTTGCGCGAGGATATATAAAGCTCTGGTGCGAGAAAAGTTGCAAGGCAGAGTCAGAGTTCATAACATCGTGACTCAAAGTATTAGCCAGAGTTATAGTGACAGTTAGTTGCTCCACATTGACAAGTGACAGGCATCACAGTCATAAGTACAGAGTCTTCTCGTAGTGGACACTTGTCATCAGTAGTATCAGAGCAGTAGTTTCGTTCCGATTGTGTAGCCCGTTGTTCGGTTTTTCACGTTATGTCGTGGCCTCTGAGTTATCCAAGGATAAACAAGGCTACAGCACTTGGACTTTATATTTAGGTCGACCACCGAGACTTACGGGAAGTCATTAGGAGCTGGTTTTCTTCAGGGTCAGGACAAAGTCGTCCGAGGAACACGTCCCACTACTGGATAGTGAAGTTTTACGCTGGCACGCATAACCCCCGCAGCCGCGCGCGAGTGGCTGTAAGCCTGCTAAAACTAAAACGGGGATCCCGTCTGCTCATACCGTCCACGGTAAGGGTAGTAGGGCTGACTATGTCTTCAGTTTGTGGACTTATGGACCCATTTTTTCAAATTCATGCGGGGGCACAATTGAAATATTAATTATTAAAGACAAATTACAGATGTTGAATCTTTAAAAAGGAATTTTATTGGGAAATAACAGTCAATTTTTGGAAAAAAAAAAGATGTGACTGATCGTAACGGCATTGATTGGTTTATTATTTTGCTTCGGGGACCCATTCAGGTTAAAAATGACGTACGTATCCCTACATTGGCAAAAAAACAACCCGATTATCGTCATCGTACGTCGGTTTTTGAATCAGTCGGGAAAAGGTAAATTTTGTACTGTTTAGACATAATAAACGGTGTCTTTTGGAAAAATAATAGCACTTTGGGCAGAGGGTCATGTACAGACATTGATTTAACATAGTCGGATTTATATATATCGGTCGCCCCCGAAGAGCAAACTGATACCTGATACCTGACACGTGACCTGGTACCTGACACGTGACACCAACCTATTCATCTCGTTACCGTTTATAACTACAATACGGCAAAGCAGCAAGCATTCTGTATCTCCGTTGTCACAGCGTAATCAATCAAGATGTGAGACTCTGTAGATGCGGTTCTGTAGTAAAGACTAGTTTCAATGCATTTGAAGGCGTAGTAAAGACTATTTTCAATGCAGTTCAAGTCATAGTGTGGTACTTTTCAAGGAAGTGACTATTCGCCAGACTAGTCCGGCGAATACTGATGTGAAATCTATTTACCGGACAAACTTATGCGGGCGCTATTTATATAGTATATCTATCATATCACAATAGTATTATCGGTTTATTCCGTAAAGCTTATGTAGGATTAAAATCAATCACCACCCACATCCTCCCTCGCTAGTGTAGTGGATAATTAGAGCATCGATTTATAATGCAGGTATCACAGGTTCGAATCCAACCATGGCCTTTTTCAAATAAATGTATTTCAGTATTATTTTAGAGTAGGCAAAGGCTATATGCACGACTGTCGTGCACACAATTCTAAATTGGCTATACTATGACAATACCACAGGCTTATCATTAAGTCGTAACACCACTCAAATTGTAAATTATGCTACAGCCATGCAATAATAGGCCTACGCAGTGTAATAATCAGTACATTTGTAAGTTGTGCTTAAATTATTCAACAGTTAGGCCCCAGGCCCACGTCCGTTGCCACTGCTATTAAAAGTTCACATCAATCATGCTTCTGTTAAATTACCTGTGCATAACTCAAAACTCCAGAAACTTCCCCTGCAAAAGTAATCTCTATCAAACATAATACCCTTGAACATACGCGCCGTGGCTACAGAGCTATGCGCTCTGTAGCCATGCGCACCGATACACTCTAATACCAAAACAGCCCTATTATAATTATTATACACCCCAAAACCATTGCACTCCTGGATTATTTGCCAGGACTGTTTGTAAGTTCTGCTTCTTTATAGTAATTTTGCTGCAGCCCGCGTCGCGGCACACACCAGGTAGTAAGTTTAGTAGTTCATTAATTAACAACTTTATTATTATAGATTAATCTTTGATTATTGATACCTAATCGATGTTTTAATGAGATTGATTTAAACACACAATTAAAATAAATACTTTGTTTAAATATTTGTAATCAAGTTTACAGTGTATTGTCTAGTTATTCAGGAGTTTGAATCCATAGTTTAGAGGTGGTTTTGGCCGTGGTCAAGGTGACCGTAACAACATAAAGCCGCTGAGAACGAGCCCCTACCGGGGATCGAACCCGAGACCTCATTGGTGAAAGGCGAGGGAAGATACGCTGTGCCAACCCGTTCCCCCATTATTTATTTATAACATTCGTCATTGTGCCAGGCAAACCCAAATTTAAAGCAATAATAGCTCGAACATGTCTATGTGTCGCAAACGAAGGAATTTTGTAATTAGAATAATTATTATCGGAGATCTCCGATAATAATTCAACGGCTGCTGGAGGCGGCCTTCCAATATGAAATAGCCGGGAAATAGCGCCATGTACGTATCTACGATCATCCATTAGTTGCTTTATTGGTTCAGGCAAGTCAAGTTAGAGGTCATTTTCTTGAGGTGGCACTATTTCATCATGGATTTAGCATTTCCATCTGGGATCCCAATTCTAATTACAGAATAGCTTATTTTATGATAAATACGCATTTTGAGCATTCTCGTTCGCAGGTATAGTTTCCTAGACAATTACCAACAAAAATATCAAATTTTGAAAAATTGGGGGCGCGCTTCAAAAAATATGCCGTTATTGCTTTAAGGGACGCCTCCAGAAACAGCAGGGAAAGAATTTTGGGAAGAAGTCCGATTTTACATGCAGTAGGAAACCGACGTTCTCCGAGAAATTTGCGAGGACGGGGGTATGAATCAGCAACCGAATATTCACATACGACATGGCTCAACTGGGAATCGACCCCAGGCCGCATTGAAGAAATAGGTGAGCGATTTGACAGCTACATCTTTGTTGGCTTACCAAAAGAGCTCTCCGGATTGCGTCTCGCATTCTTCGTACCATATTTGAGAGACGCGACCGTATGCTGCGTAAATGAATTTGATATTTTTGCAGTTATGTTGGAAATTTTCTACGAAACTATACCTGCAAACTAGAATGCTAAAAAATGCGTATAAAATAAGCGATTTTGTAATTAAAATTGGGATCCCAGATTGGACTTAACGGCGGAGCTGGAAATGCTACGTTTATGTCCGTCCATGATGACCGGGGGGCCACTTGTATTCAAACGTGGATATGATGCGTGAACAAGAAAAGGCGTAAAAAGGGTCTCTTTTTTCCAACAGGCAATGTACGCGCGTACATTGATCAGGGTGTCAAAAACAGCAAAATATGGTATGTTTTTTTCGTAACCCGCAAATTGTGATGTATGCGAGATCAAAATCATCAAAAATATTGTAATTTGGAAGTAAAGCAACATGAGCAAAGACAGATAATAAGGGTATATTATCAACACAATGCATTGCTCACTTGTTTACGGTAGCAAAAGCTCACAAAAAGACTTGTTTATTGGTGGGCAAAACCAAAATGCTGTGTTTCGGGTAGTTTTTCGTCGGTAGTAGAAATATTGTTAGGGGCATTTTGGAAAAAGTCCATGTTCACGCATCATATCCACTTTGAATACAACTGGCCACCCCGGGGGGAATAGGCCCCTCAAGAAAATAACCCTAACTTGACGTGCCTGAACCAATACAACAAACTAATATGTTCAAACGTGTTAAGTGTTCTAAATTTTCGGTAAATATGACTGTGCCTATATTGTAATATTTAGCTATATTTGTACCTATTTGTCTTGCGGGGCAGGAGTTCTCTAAATCAAATGAGATCAGAAGACAAAATTATATTCTTATGGTGTTGTTTTGTTGGGGGGGGGAAAACTGAATTTTTACAACTGATATTCTTTAATGAAAGGCAAAAATTTCATTTGTCGGGTTGGTGCTTAATTTTCCAACAAAATCTCGTACCCAAGCTGCAGAACCTTTTAAATGGCACTTATCAGTGATTTATCCGAAGAGTCCAAGTATTTGAAATTTGCAGGATTAACTCAAATAATTAAAAGTGAGGGATAGGTCTGTTCGAAGTCTTATAAGTTACTTTTTCCACTGAAGAAATTGGCAGAAAGGGAGAACAGGCTGTGTTCAAGATGCGAATTCAATTAAACGTGTTGTAGTAAGTGCCGTACGGACAGTAATGACTAAAAAAAATTTTCCGATTTGTCCTTATTAGGGTTGATTCGGATCTTATCATTTACAGGGATGGTCTAGAATACCTATACTTGTTACAGGACATGCCAAAAATTGATTTTTGATGATATTTTCTTGATTTTTCTGATTTAGCAAATCACTGATCGTTGCCTTAAGAACATATTGTAGACATTGCATATTTTCAGATTCGATAACGTTGTGAATGGCCTCAAAATGACATATTTCAGATATACTCCATCTTAATGTATACGATAATACAGGTTTTCCTTTACCCAGGGGACTTTACTTGAATTTGTTTTAAGGGTTAGAGTATTAGTTTCCTGGTAGGCCAAGGCCCAAAAAGTCTGTGTAGGGTTTAATATTGTTGCCGAAATAAACTGGGGTGCCGAAATTGCCGAATCCCCTCCTTCGCCAGTACTAAATACAGGAACATTACGGCCGAGGAGAAGGGAAGCGGGAATTGGAGAGGAACGCACTATTGATGTCTTTCAGGGACCTGAAAATTAAATACTTTAGGATTGTAGTAGGAACCAATCAATAATGCTTAAAATTAAATCTCTATGTAAATTTTTTTTTTTGAGACAGCCGTCTGTATTTCAATTTTCTTAAACAACTACTTCCACATACTTATAGAAACTGACTTATAACTATTACAAGGTGTTTTTCTTCTTTAATTAAAGCATAGCAATATACCTTACAAACGAATTGCTTACTAGTCCATCAAAAAGTAATGACAGTTTAGGCCATCTCTTATAGAACTTGGAAAGATTCGTGTTACACACTGCCTGATATTTCTCAAATTAATATAATGTTGAATTTCCTTTTTAAAAAATATCCATATTGGGGAGGCTTTTTTCAAGCATCTTTGCCTCGATAAAATGGTATTAATTTTGCAATGACAAATTAGTGTAACATAGTATCGTGCTTAGTAACCACAAAGGTTCTTTGCTCCCATACCAAATTTCAACATTAAAAAATCCCTGTTCACCCACCTTTAAACCAACCCAAAAGTTCCTATAATAGGAGACAATCACCGAATATATGCGTGATTGTTTTTTGGTTTACCTTGCAGAATTTACAGAGGTCATTGTCCTTTCATCCTAATTTCAACTTAGAGTAATTTGTTGTCTAAAATTTTTTGGTTTATTCTATACTGAAACCACCTCAGTTTTGTGTCCACTGAAAAGTTAAAGTTAAAGCACAAATAGTTTTCTTTCCATTCAGTAATTTTAATAAGTAATTCTTCCCTTTCCCCCATTTTTCACTTTTTCCTTCCCTTTTTTATTTGCAACAACAATGTCATAAAACAATTGCACCCTTACTTTGTTTTACAGAGCATTTTCCCTATTACTTGGAAGAACAGGGGAGTTTATTTTGGACATACGTTCTCTACTGAAACAAAATTTTGACATAATTGCTGTAATATCCGGTATATTCTACAAAATTGTTTTAACATTATAAGTATCGACAAATTCATCATATGAACATAAAATACCCATTTGAATTCAGTACGTCATTATGAATCTCACCACCCCTTCCTCCAAGAGTATAGTTGACCGATTTCCCACCGATCTTTATTTTGTCGTTCCACCATAGGTACTGCCTTTGCTATGCGGTTTAAAATCCCGTACTGTCTTCCAATGCTGAAAAATAGACCTCGCAATAACACGTGTATACCCAGAACTTCATTTTTGATATTATTTTTTAGCTCATTAAAACGTGATTGACCAAAAATTGATATCTTGCGTCTGTTAAGCCCCTGCACATATAAATTACCCTGACCCCATTTTAATGATCACTCGAACAACATCCAGCCCGAATCCAATTTTAATCTTCAAGCATTTATATGAGTTTCAACATCAGCACTTAACTCCACCACATCCTCACTAATTTTTGAAATAAACTGGACTCTTTTATGCGATCAGGCTTATCACCCCACACATAATTAAATAACTCTTTGTTTACTGTCTTGATAAATCTTACTTGGATTGGGCAGCATCTGTGCAATATAACCTATTTTGGGCAGTACTAGATATTTACGACTTCAAACCTTTCCCCAAACGTAAATTTTTTAGTTTCTTCCAAGATGATAACAAATTCTTCACATTATCGGAATGATTTCTCATCCTTCTCTTTTACGCATACACGATATTTGTTACTAAACGCACACCTACAAGTAAATTCTACCTCTAAATTCCCAACTTAACTTAAGAATTATTACAGATTGTTTACCTGTCCCTACCCGTTCCCTGACCCAATTCCAAATCTGCAACGTTTTTCATTTAATTGTTTTCAAGCCAGACCTTACCCGGAAGAATCAAGACGTTTCTAAAGCGCTTTTTCAAGGACTTTTCAGTGCCATCCAAATCGGGTCGTGTCGTCCGCATATTGAGTAATTTTAAAATTTAAAAAATCATTAATTGAATACCATTATATCTTGATTGCCCCGTACATCAAGCCATATCTCTGGCACAGAGAACAATATATAAGGTGACACTGGGTCAACCCTGCTGCAACTGCGCAAAATTGGAAAGGGTTATTGGAAATATTGCCGTTTACCATGACTGATGAAAAAGCATTTTCCATCAAGGCCGCAACCATCTACCAATGTCCGCGCCAAAGTTAAATAATTTTAGGGTTTTTCAAAATAACGTGATGGACACTGTGTCAAATGTTTTTTTTTTTCCAAAATCGATTAGTAATAATAAACCAGGTATTTTTTGATTACTTCGTATAATTTACAAGATTTAACAGTCAAATCACTCGTATGTTTTCACCGATAAATCTGTTAGGAACAAAACCAGTTTTGCTCTTCCCAATTAAAAGATGCCAAACAATTTCATGCGATTGGCGGATACAACGCGAAAGCCAGGGTTGTACGAAACGGTTTTTAATAAGGATATATGCCCCATTTTTTAACAAAATGACGGGTTTTTTCACCTTTGGGCAAAGAGTAAATATAACCATTCTTTTGAACGTTGTTTTGTAGACCTTTTCTGAACCTTCAGTTCAGTGAACGAAGAAGACAAGACTGAAAATCTGCCGCCAAACAAAAAGTCTTGTAAAACTCGGCCGTGAAACCGTCCGGCCCTGGGACTCTATTATTATCAATAGTTTTCAGGGACAGCTTAAATTCATTACATACGGATTTCACCTTCTCAATTATCAAAGTGTTGATTTGAGTACTTTAAGGAACATTTTTGGTGTTGAATCGTCAATGTTAAAATTACCTGATTTGCCATGTTCCTTATATTTTTTCATAAAAGATACAACTTCCTTTCAATATCTTCTGGAGATGTACACTGGAATTATCACTTTAATTAACTTGGTCAGTTGCTATTCTAAATTTTCTCTTTTCGAGGTTAAGAAAGATTTTGTGGGTTTTTCCTTTCTTCTATCCATTTAGCTTTTGTTCTGTGCCCTAAACACCTTCACCTTTTGCTTCCGATTTTGTTTCCAATTTCATTTTTTGCCTCATTTCACTGATCCAATTGGCAGTTGGAATTATGTAATAGTGCTTCTTCATATGATTTTCCAAACGTGTTATAAGTTTTCCCACAGATCTTCAGTATTATCAAGATTTTTCTTCCTTCTAGAGGTAAGCCAAGTTGCACCTCTTATTTCCAACAACAGTACTTCAAAAAACACTGATAATCACTTGTCAACTCCAATGTCATTTGATTCACATTTATATATTATCTCTATCATAGGGAGAAGCAGCAAAATCTGTTTCACTTTCTTCAACGACTCCTTGACAACCTTGACAACCTTTATACATATTCTGCATCCTCGAGTATAGTCATTATTAAACTTCCATGTACCCCACCATCTTTTATAATCATTTACCTTATGTTTACACAATGATTAGCCTGAGTGTCGACCAGATCTATATCCGGGTAAAATATCCGCATAGTCTATTAATATGAAATTCATTATTTCAGACGAAATTAAAAAATCCAAACGGGCTTGCTTAATAGAATTAATAATTTTTCGCCATGGTAAAACGCTTCAGTCAGGAATTTAAAATTCTCCAGGGATCACTTAAATTCAAATCATCTTTCATTGTAAAACATTCTACTTTTGCATTTGGATTATGATATGCCAGTAGTTTATATTTGTCCCATATTTGATTCTGAACTAAGTTTTAAAATCGCCACATATAATACAATGAGCATTCCCAAATCTTTCAACAACAGTTTGGATATTATCATAAAGTTCTGGTTCATCAATCATTTGGAACCATATAAAGTTACTAAGGTGATGTCCATAGACTTATAACTGACATCAGAATAATCCATTTCCCCCCTGATTCACGCTCAATGTTCTCAAGTTTAAAATCAAACGTTGTATTTACTAGGACTGGGCCACACCTCTGGCATTGCTTGTGTTACCTGCTATATATGCCTCATACCTCCCCACATTCCGACCTGATATTATTTTCCCATGATTTGCTCCCCAGTGAACATCTTGGAGGCAATTGAAAACCTTTTCCTTCTTAAATAATTGAAAACATCAACCGCCTCTTAACTTTATCATTTAAACCTCACTACAATTTATGGAACATTTTTGACCGAACTTTCCATTTTTGACATAGGGAATAAGCCTGTCAGAATATATTTGGCCATGTATTTGAAAAAAAAAAGAAACATGTTTATAGCTATGAACTTATTAAGTGTCTTTTTCAAAACACTATACAATCAATTTAAGGAGAGGTTTTTCTCTGTTTTCCTAAACCAAAAATAATCATATAGTCCTAAACATACAGTTTTTACAAAATCCGCCTTAATCAAATCAGACGGACAAACTAAACAACAGACCACAAATACAATAAGACCAATGAACATAAAGAAAATTAAAATCACTTTTAGTCCATCTTCAACCAATACCAGTGCTAAACAAAAATAACAGCGATTCTGATGTGATAAAGTATCGCCTCATTATCTCATTTACTTATCATCACCAACACCGTTATTATTTAACAGAAAATAAATTACCGGCAAATGTAATAGTTTTAAAATACAATTATACAAAAATTACAATTATCCTCAAAACTATTTCCATGTTTTTTCACATGTATAATAGATAATATTTGTATTCTTGTGTACTTACTCCATCTAAAAGGTGCATCACGTGATTCATCACATTTCTGTCTCACCTATATGATCTTCTCTGTCTACATATCTTTATTAACAAGTCTATATACCAAAATTAAAAATAGTTCAATTCCGGTCCTGCATTTTTTATGGTTTTTAATGAGCAAATTTTCATATCAAGTGTCCCAGGCCCACTGCATGCCTCTCTTTGTGTGCCTTTTTTTGTTTTCATTACAGACAGAAAAAATTCAAAATGCAATCGCCCGCCGAGACGACCATTTTGCATGCGGATTAAGACACACATCCAACACCTAGGAAAAAGGATCATGACACAAAAATCTAAAACTTGGTAGTCCAAGTCAGTCTGGAGAACGATGTCGTTGGATCACGAAATACCCTACCGCCCTTTTTTTAATCTCCAAATCAGTAAAACAAAGTTTTTCATATCACAACATGTTTGGGGATATCTCATTTTTTGTAAAATTAGACTTTGCTTTTATGAAAAATATATTTTAATAATATTGTATTTTTCCACAAATTTCAAAATATTTCCCAAAAATCTACTAAATAGCCCTAAAATGTTCAAAATAATGTTTTCAGCAAAGAATAAAAAAAAACTTATTACGAGCAAAGGTAGAAAATGGTTCCATCTCTTCACTATTTTTGTATTTTACATAAGTGACTGCTATTCAGAACCACATTTTTTTTTACTTAATTTTGTGTGGTTTTATATTGTTCCTGTTGGGTTTTGTTCTATGCACCACCAGTTGTTTGAAATCAAATCAATATTTTCTCAAAAATCTGGCACCTATAGCCCTAATGTTCAAAATACGGTTTCAGCCAGAAAAAACTTTACTACACAAAAGGTAGAAGAATGTTCCATCTCTTCCAATATTTTGTTATTTATACATTGACTGCTATTCAGAACCCATTTTTTTTTAACTTGAATTTTGTTGTTTATATTGTGCTGTTGGTTTTAGTCTATGCACCACCAGTTTTGGATCAAAATCAAATTCACCTCCATTATTAGTCCTTGTATTGAAGCCCAGGAGCCAGTATTTCCTTCTCTCCGATGCCTTACACGGTGTTCCAAAAGCACCACCTTTGTGCCAACCACTCTGATTTTCTGTCTGATTTCCCTTGTTGTCTCAGTTTTCTCTTGCTTTTTCTGGCCAGTCGACCTCTAATCTGTTTCATCTCTGGAGGTAGATCATTAATAATAGCTAGTATATACACTCGCAAGGCTTTCTATCTCTCAAAAAAGGGTCTATTCTAGCGCGATCACGAACTCGCGTCGCTTCCCTAACTACACGAACCTGTCAATGATAGGAATCAGACCTGTCCTAAGGGCCTTCTAGAGGGTAGACAATGAGCGTGAACCAAATCCCTTAGCTGCTTCTTCCCAGAAGAGGTCAAAGTCATCTTTCAAACATTTACGCAGAGTTGCGTGCACATTTTCACCTTGATTTTTGCTCTAACCCTAAAACCGGAAGTTCATCTTCCTTTATGGTATCTCCATCAAAGTTGTTTTTCAGTTTAAAAGTTGATTATTGTGGTTTAAAGCTGCAACCTCAACCTTCACGCACGTACCTATGTGATTTTTTCACTTGCTCAACATCATTGTTTAACCCTCACTTCTGTCACAGTTTCAGTTGAGTAAATCTTTCAGAGATGATATTTCACTCCCAGCTTACCTGTCTATCAGATAATGATTTTTCCACAGCCTTAGAATTAGGGATTATCAATTCAAGTTACTCACGTTTCGGCCAAAGATGCCAACATGTACGTTCAAACACTATTGTTCCGTATTTCCCGCCGGCTGGCTCGCTGGTGTGGGCTGTAATGGTGGTACGTTAGGTCGGATGTTTTAATCCCGTCCAGTTTTCGGGCAGAGCGTCTTGATTTCGTGGAATAACTTTCTCTTGATTGTTTTCTCAAAATATCTTTGAATAACCTTTTGATTATTTTGCGACTATTAACAATATACCGGCAAAATTAATAAAATCATCGTTTGTTTGAAGTGACACCAACATTACATCTTCCTGCATCTTGACGTCGTTTCTAGCAGAATCATGAAGAATCATTTTTGTTTTTTTGTTTTTCCAAAAGTAGCAGAATAGCCCTATAGATTTCATATCCCAAATTTAAACTTGACGAAACCAACCTAAAATTTATCTTGATAAAAAAGCTTGCCATTTTCAGGAGCCAAATGGCCAATAGAAAAGCTCGTTTTACAAAAGAATTTGTAAAAAATTCATATTGCCCACCCCTAATTAAACTTAAATTTCTTCAGGATTTTAAAATTTATCCTTTAGGATTGTAGTTTAACGGAACCATCAGAATAGATTTAAATTGGATCACATTTGCCTTAGATTCAATCATAACAAGATTTTTGAATTCAATCTAATAAATGATTTAATATTAATACAATAGAGATTCATTGAATCCTTGCCATTTCCTCTTTCCTATAGTTTAAAGCGACGCTTAAAAAGGCACTTTGTTTGGTCTTACAGCAGCTTTGACTTGATTACCGATTGGTCGATGTTGAGTTTGTGGGACAAGATCCAGAACAATCTTGCTAACCAGTTTACCAGATGTTTTTTACTAAGATAGCTAGATCAAGGATGTAACCTCTCTTCCAACGGGCGCTAATTAAATATGTGGGAGCTTAGATTCGTGAAGGAGCGAGATGTTGACTGTCTATCCATTTCTTCGACAGCTTGTCCCCATCGTTGTTAGTTTGTCATGTGGAGCCCCATTGTGTACTATGGCTGTTGAAATCCCAGCCACTAAAAAGTGAGGTGTGGTGGAATTTCCGGCTGATTTAGCGTGCTGTAAGTCTACTGAATGGAGGTTTGTAGACTGACCTAACTATGAGAGAGCTGCGCCACTGGTGAGGACCTTCGATGTTTTGTCATCAGACATTGAGGTTGGTTCTACTTCGGTACCTGTTTTCACATTATATAGCACTTCAATGCTGTCGGTGTGGTCTCTCTATGTTGGCGTTTCCTGCAGACATAGGACCATCGCACTTGAGATTGTTACACATATCAGCACTGATGCTGATTTTGGCATAGAAAAACCCTCCACATTCCATGACGCTATAGTCCAAGAAAAAAAGGCCTGCGCTGAGGTCTAGTCTTGATATGGGTATACTTAAGGAATGATGTTAAGGGAAAACAGTGTTTGGTGTTGTAGAGATTAGTTCACTAACTATAAATAGTTCACTAACTATAACTAGCAGTTACTAACAGGGGAGACCACAAGACGGTTCTCTACTTCTCCCCCTAATACGGAGGTAGGACGACACGAATAAGTGTTCATTCGACAGCTGAGAATAGCTTTAAATATTAAGTTTAATATATGTTTACATTCACCAGCGTCTTAACTTAACCCAATCCTATCCTAAATTAAAGGCTGACTCAGAAATGGCGCCCTTAATTTTTTTTAACAAATCGTGTTTTTTTGCATATTCATAATGCTTCGCCATATACTAATTGTGTGAAATAGCTAATCTCAAGTCGATGTCCTTCAAGTAGAAATTCACAACTTTGTAATATAAATCCTGTGGTACTGTTATGCCACACATAAATGTTTGCTACATCAAAACAAAAAATCCGATTCATCTCAAACCTTGGAATTGAGCATTTTAGGTTACTATCGTTAGTTCTCGTTGACTATTTTCAATTAGTACCCCAAAAAAGTTATATTTCGAAATCGCTTTGACTCAGCTTTAACGTTTACCCAAACACATCGTGCAGAAATGAGTTGTAACACACGCGGCTTAAACCCTCCAATAACCTAACTAATCCTAAAACTAACCATTAGCAAACCCTAACCCATAAGCGTGTTGAAAGGATACCGTTCCTTATTATTTTGAGAATTATTATTTTGAGTAATGGGGGTCGCCGCAAGCTATTGTCAAGAAATGGGGTCCTCGGGACAAAAAGGTTGCAAAACCCTGCAATCCGTACAAACGGGAGTAAACCCTAACCCATAAGCCGTTATGCGAATTACAAGCTGCGTTTATCGTATCGCACAACGGTTTTGTTATAGCCAGTCCCATAAGGACACGGTACATTGTCATCTAAAATAGGAGACAAAATTACTTTTCTTCAGAGAAATAATGTGCCACTTGTGCTATATCTGTCATGATACCAGTTATTCACCAAGTGACTGCTGGTTCACGTGAAAAGCGTATTACATTAGGGGTGGGCAAGTTACAACTTTGTTTTTTTTTAAATCGAGTGGATTCATGGGCCATTTTTTCTTTTTTCTCCTGAAAAAGAATCCATCAAGCTTTTCACTGTAATAAATTTTTGGGTTGGTTTCATGATTTAAGTTTTTACATAAAGTCAATGGAATTCGGAGGTAAATTAGTTATTTGCCATATTTACCACTTACAAAACTAATGACAGACATGTAACATTAACATGTGCTAGGTGTATTGCCTCCGTTTGTAAACCATAGGTTTCCAAAATAACCAAGTTCATGATTGTGTAGAATAGATAAAAAATTTCTTTACCTTGCAGAGGGTGTGAAGTCATTCATTAGCAAACAGCTACACTTTCATTCACCTACTGGTTTAGAATTATCGAAACAAGAATACACCTCTTTACACACAATGAGGTACCTGCTACTATTATGTTAATAACAGTACCACACATGCACATGACTAGTATGGGAAAACAACCGCAGTACCATTCCCAGTATTAGCAGTTATGTAACCTGGTTGCAAAGGAATTGACCTTACAACAATGACTCCTTTCAATTTTCCCACTCACTCACTCACTCACTCCACTCACCTCACTCACTCACTCAACTCACTCACTCTCACTCACCTCACTCACCCCACCCACCACACCACAAACTAGGGTCTTAGGTTTTGGTTTTTCTGGCATTGCCTTGCCTCAAATGAAGAGAATTTTGGAAAAAAAATATTTTTCGCCATTGAGAATAAATTGCCTATTTTTCGTCTCACATAATTATTTGCCTAAACCTATAAAAGCACATATTAGTGAGTTTCTAGCAAGAAATCATGAGATCATGTTTTGTTTTTGGTTTTTCCAAAAGTAACAAGAAAAGCCCTATAGACTTCATGTAAAAAACTTAACTCAACGGAACCAACCTAAAATCTTTCTTGAGTAAAAAAAGTTTTGCCATTTTCAGTGAGCCAAAATGGCCATAGAATGATCTCGTTTACAAAAGATTTTTAAAAACAGTTCAGAGACAATGGAAAATGCTAACAACAAAACCATGTCTGCTACTCTGAATAAGCTTCTGAGCCCCCAAACCAAACAACTTCCTAACTGTACTTCAGCTACTGAACTAAGAGCTCTATTTGCCAGGTTTTTCAGCGACAAGGTCTACAAAATCACGGCACCTTGATAATTATCCAGGTCTACTGCACAATGATCCAAGGGGGACAATACTTGATGAGAACCGTTCCAATGCTGAATTTCATCCATCATGTTGAAAGGTAACCAAGGTGATTATGTCAACTCCATCAAATCATGTTCCTTATCCCACACCATTCATTTGGTGTTTACTTAAGGAGAATGTTGCACTTCTGGCTGAGCCATTAACCTGAATCATTAACAAGTCTATCCGCCCTGGTGTTTTCCGCTATTAGCTAAGCTCCGGGAAGCTGCGGTGACACCCATTCTCAAAAGCCTTCCCTAGACAAAGAGGGTGCTCAAAACTATCGCCCTGTGTCAATATTAGCTGGCAATGTTCTACGTTCAATCATGGAGAAAATAGTGGAGTGCCCAGAAAAGATCATCTTGGTCTCAAATGACTTAAATTGAGAAGTTTCAGTCAGCTTACAAAGAACGGTCACAGCACCTGAACGGCACTTTCTGCTGTGTCAAGACCGAATCCTCAATGCAATTCACAACAGTAATGCGTTGCTATTGTGCTGCCTAGATTCTTTCTGCAGCTTTTGATACTGTTGATACATGCCATTCTTTTGGATAGGTTACGTGATACTTTCAAAATTCAAGGTACTGCCCTACAGTGGATTCGGTCTCACCTTCAGAACCGCTCCTTTTCCGTGTGCGCATTGGGGATGCAATTTCAAGTTTTCAAACAAGCATCATCTCCCTTTCGGTCTTCCTCAGGGTTCTGTGGTCGGGCTCCCCTCTTTTCATATGTAACACATACTGTCTCGCATCAGCATCATAAGCACAAATATTGCTTACCACAATGTATGCTGATGATGTACAGTTCTATTTGACATTTGATCCTAAGAATTGCTGGTGATGCAACATGCTGTCAAAAGACTCTCATCTTTGTATTGATGACATCTGGTGGATTCGCTGTAACAAACTCAATTGAATGAAAAGACAGAATTTTCATCGCATGTTCATCCTATTACACAATCGCCTCAAAGAATCTTACCATCAGGGTCGGACAGTGGATGTTCCCCAAGTCCTCGTCAAATTAGAAACCTTGGTGTCGTGATTTTGAGCAGACAATGTCTATGACGAACATGTAAAGGTCATCATTCAGTCTGTTAACTTTCACAATTCGCATATTGACCGGATCCGCCGCTTTATCACATTTTGAGAGTTTTCATCATCTCGTCCGTTCACACTGATTTTATCTCGCATTGACGATGCCAATTCACTTTTGTATGGAATGTCGGCCAGAGATCGGAAAGTAAACTTCAGATTTTGCAGAAGAGCACAGGCTGGTGTTTCAATCTGATAGAAGGACACCACCACACCACTCACCACTCCTTAAAGGCTCCATTGGCTACCGATTAGTGGGCGCGTTGTCTTTAAGCTTAGCTTCTTACTTACAAGGGCCTTTCCGGACAATTGCCATCTTACGTGTCCTAATAACCTCTCTTTGCATATTCCCCCCTGGCAGCCAGGATTGCGTCTGCAGATGACAAGACGCATCCTCACTGTTTCTCGCACAAAAAGTCAGTGGGGGACAGGGCTTTCAGCATGCGGCCCCTAGCCTATGAACTCTTGCTATCTCTGTTCGCCACTCCCAAGTCCATTGTTACTACTTTGTAGAAGCTCTAAAAATTTCATCTATTTCCTAAGAGTTGTGTGTGCTTAAATGTGTTTTTTTGTTATTGCCATCACATGATATTTAATTATGCAGATCTGATTTTTAGATGTTAAGTACTTATCTCCATAGTAATACAAACAGGTATTGTAAACGATGACTTTTTTTAGGCTAAATAGTCCTTACTCCTATTTTGAAGCCTTTGACCTTGTTTTGAGAAAGGCGCTATATCAATGCCGTTTGTATTTTAATTTGTATTTGTATTCCTACTTGCCCACCCCTAATTACAAACTTAATTTCAGGATTTAAAATTATCCTTTAGGATTGTAGTTACGGACGGGCCAATCATGAAGTAGATTTAAATTGATCACATGTGCCTTAGATAATCGTTCAGGTGAAATAAGTGTCTGCAGCCGATGGGTTTAAAATGTATTGTATGTGACAGAGAGACTCTTCAGCAACTCAGCACACTTCGATTTTGAAAGCGGACATTCCGTTGCAAACTTATTCAAATTTTTTGTACTCGCACATAACAGTCATTTGGAAACAAGTGTCAAAGTCCAAAAGTCTTTTATTTCTTTATTTTTGCCATGGCACCATGGTTGTGTCCTCTTTCAACACACAAATATGTACAGAATCTATTAACGATAAAGGGGATACACTTGATTTTTTTTAGTTATGTTCCTGATCTATGTACCTACAGATTACATAGCGCATTACAATTATTTATCTCTCCATTTAACCAACTAATTTGAATAATTTTTGAGGAAAATGTTTAAATTTAATGTTTTCAATTGAAAAGGAAAATAAACCATTCGTAGTAGATGTACTTTAACGAAAACGTACACACTTATCATTCTGCAACTTGCAAGATTTTCTCTTATAACTCTATACAGAATTTTGCAGCACAGAGTCTATTCGATAGCCATACTTCTTTCCCCTAATTAGCAAATATTTTGACCAAAAAGGAGCAAAATTTGCATTTTTTTAAATCACATGCCACATCTGAAAATTTCAGGAATTAATTCTATTACATAAACAACATAATTATGAACCAATGAGCCTAATTTGCTCTTAAATTGGCCTAATAACATAATTAATTTTCACCAAAATTTGCAACATTTAAGAGTTTTTGTTATTTCCTTGCATTTGTGAGAAGTTTACAAGGCTACGTCTGAATTTTTTTATTGTTCCCCTTCAAACTTTTCCCGACACAACTAGGAAGAGAGCGAGTTGTATTACATGTTACATATGGCCTAATTTGCATATTGTTGCAAAAATGAGCATATTTGAGATTTTTTATTAAATTTTTTGCATGTTGTAGGAAGTTTACAAGCTATCACAATCTGTTAATTTTCATGCGTTCTTCTTCCAACCTGTACAAACACAAACTTTGTTACAATAATGAGTGAAAAGTTTATTTCATGACCTAATTTACATATTGTTATCAAACTGCATAAATGCTAAGGCTGTTTAGACCCCATTTTCAGCTCAATTAGTCCCCCAAAGATGCCATAATTTTAAAGATGTGCCACTCTCACCCAAAGGCCCCCTATTTTTGGATAATTTTGAAAATTACACCAAATAATAACCCTACTTTTTTTGCCAATTTCGCCTTTTGTATAATTTAGCATATTTTTCGTCAATAACACCTATTTATGGGCAATTTGGCTGTCCTCTCACACCCAAAGACCTTCTATTTTGTCCATGTTACCAATGCCTCTGGGTTTTGAAAATCGCTAGCCGTACACACCCATGAATTCATGTTGGAGTGACCCCCTCCCCCAGACCTCTCCCCCTATTTTTCCATGTACCGAATGCCTCTGGGTTTGAAATCGGTAGCCTTACACCCCCTAAGGAATTTCATGTTGGAGTGCCCCCCCCCGTGAAAATTAACTAAGGCAGGGTTCATTATTGCGGCCAGGGAATGGAGGAATATAGGGGAATGCGAAGCGTAAGCAGAGAGTGGCAACATAAATTTTCATCAGACCGAGGAGGAACAATGAGCTTCAACTTTTCATTTACGGAGCGAGGAGGGAATGCGACCATTTTCGCCGCAAAACAAAGATTCCTCCATTTTTCCTGTGTAAATAAGCATTCCCCGTCCCCTAATTAATTAATAACAATTCCTTCAGACGCAATTGAGGGACCTGCTATAAGGGCAGACAGAAGGTCTAATCAAACAAGTGTAAAATTTCGGCAGATATAATGGAAATCATTTGGTTTTTATAAATCTTCATCCTACATCGACGCCCATACCTCGCTACGAAGCGGCCTTTCTTCTTCCCCACAATACCGGCACAATCGATGATTTAATGTCATATAGGCATGTATTACATACTTTATATGTTACTGAGATTCAAACTATATATTTGCATCTTTTACAATCACAAACTTTCCACATGCCGCCGCCACATGGCCACGTGGGCGCCACATGCCGCAATAGTGTTGCCATTTCAACTCAGTTTGGCGTACAAGCTGGTTCCTTGGTGGCACTTTTATCCGCCCTCACTCATATTAGTCTTCTTTTCCGAGCGTTGTTAGTGATCACAATTGCTTTGTAAAAAAAATACATAAAATTTTGATCAATTTAAATCTAGCATTCTTGTTGCTTTTCTTTTCTGGAAATATTTCGTTGTGGAGAAAAAACAATCGCGAATTTTCAAAAATCCATATCTCAGCAACCACACACATCTGATTCACACTCACACAAACACCAGCTGTAGCTTGTCATCAGACTTTTCAAAACTCATACTCTGGGCCTTTAACCAGTCACAACGCTCGGATTACACATTTCGTCAGTCACCGTTCTGTCAACTTAAATGCTAAACTCATCAAAAGTGGTTCCAAGCGGCGTGGTCTATGTTTACCATGCGTTTCCAATGGGCGTTGAAGGTGCTCGAAAACATGCTCATTTGTGAGATGACTTATCAAGCTATCTCACGCGATAGCTACCAACCGACATCTTATTTTTCGCTTCCGTTTAGAATATTAGGGAAGATATGCTGCACAACATATTTTGAGTGGGAATGACTTGGGATTAGCCATTATTTTAATTAAATTGATGATTTCCGTAGAATGTGTTTGTTCTCTCCGCACCACTCACACACCCGTTCAGTGCAGTAGATCGGCGGGTCGCCCGATACGTAATGTAACTGAACTGCCTACTAGATTCAATCATAACAGCTTTGATTCAATCTAATAAAATGATTTATATTAATACAAAGAGATTAATTTTAAATCCATTATTGATTGGTTCCTAACTACAATCCTAAGTATTATTTTTCCGGTCCCTGAAAGACATCCAATAGTGCGTTCCTCTCATTCCCGCTTCCTCTCCTCTGCCTATTTCCGTTATTTAGGCACTGCCGTAAAGGAGGGGAATCGGCATTTCGGCACCCCGTTAATTTCGGCACAATTTAAACCCTACAAAGACTTTTTGGGCTGGCCTTCCAAGGAAGACATATACTCTAACACTTAAAAGAATTCGGAAGTAAAGTCCCCTGGTAAAGGCAACCTGTATTATCGTATACATGAATTGAGTATTCTGAACATCTTGCAGTTACTGTCCATTTTCTCTATTCACTGTGCACACCGTGCATTCACTATGCCTATGACCTTTAGCACATACTCGTGCTAAAAACGCATGGACATGAGAAAACTCACTTCGTTGCGAGGAAAGTGCGCAAGGAGATTTTCTTTCGTAGAAGCTCTAATTGTAAAATATATTTCATCAAGAACATATGTGAATTTATTATGATAGACATTCAGAAAAATTCGAAAACGTTTAATTTATAAAGAGTGGTAGGGTAGAATGCTAATCTATGGCAAAAATCACCAGTATTGGCTGTACAGCTTCAAGAGAGCGCCATGGACAACGGTTAGAACATATCCTCTTCGTGAAGCTGACAACCAGATGATCTCTTTTCTATAAGAAGCTTATATACGGTGTTGTAAATTTTGGTTGACTACGTAACTGAAAAATATCCTAAACGACCATTTCTAACTAGGCTTCCAACATGTGTAAACCAGGCCTACTCGCCATGTTCATGCACCAATGTGTAGGGTAATCACCATCCATAGCAATGTCATTGATCGGTGATTGGATGGTGCCCTGTGAAGTGTGATTCATTTACATACGATCAAACTTATGAATGGATTCATGTCACATGATTCGGTTGGGAGGGCAAAGGTCGAGGCCCGTTTACATTGGACACTCCTGCACTATGAATATGTCTATTTTGAGCCATTCACAACATATCGCAATCTGAAAAGATGACAGTCGAATACTGTTCTTAAAGGCACTATCAGTGAATTTGCCTAAATCAGAAACTCGCAAGAAAAAATCATAAAAATCATATTTTGCATGTCCTGCTAAACAAGTATAGGTATCCTCAACATACCCCTTCAATGATAAGGACCCGAATCAACCTATAAGGACAAAATCGGAAAATTGCTAGTCATTACTGTCCCTAAGGACACTTAATAAACACGCTAATTGATGGAGATGCGCATCTTGCCGAAACACTAGAACCGTTTTCCTCCTTTTCTGCCAATTCTCTGTTGCGGAAGAAAAAGTTAATTATGAGAATTCTACAGACCTATCCCAGTCAAATTTTAAGTTATTGGAATATATTTTCTGCAATTTAAAATAATTTGACTCTTTCGCGCTAATTCATACTTGATAGAGTTCCACATAAAGGTTCATGTCAGCCAATGGTATATTTTTTTAGTTTGGATAAATTAAGCCCACCCGATAATAAAGTGAAATGTTTTGACTTTTATTAAGATATCCCGTTTTAAAAAATTCAACCAGACACAACACGATGAATCTAATTTGTATTCTGTTCATCATCTTATATAGAGAATCTCATGCCCCGCAAGCAAAATAGGTACAAATATAGCTAAAAATTACAATATAGGCACATTGTAAGTTACCCGAAAATTTTGCATAAATACTTGGACACGGTGAACATATTCCACATGTGTTCTTGAGGGTCCTGGGAATATGATTACTAAACAACATTAAATTGTGTGTTGGAGATATTGCATGTACGGCATAATACGGTGACGTCTCTCAAATTGGTAAGCAACGGAATGCGAGACGTAGTCCGGAGAGCCCGTTTGATAAGCCACAAATCCGATCCTTATGAGGCTAGTTAAGTCTATCTCCATGTAACATTTGCGCCACAGTTCCGTAAGCTTCTTCACCAAATTGATAGTTAGAAGCGAACAACATCATGTTTGTTTGGGACTGCTATAGGATACCAAATCACGCACGGTCCGTTCATGTCAATGTATGTACAAGTACAACACTGAACTGTGTGTCCTATAGGGTAAACATCAACCTGTCCGTGGATTCGTCTTACACAATGAGTTGCAATACTGGAGACGTATCTTATATGAAACTTAACAATAGTACTGAGAAATTAAGTCCTTAGCTTGTGAGTTGTCGTCTAGAGCCCCGGTAGGACGTGCCACCATCAGGTAAGGTCCCCGACATACACAACATACATACACACAGGGACGTAGGCCCGAGGGGGGGTGGTTGCGGAGGTGCGTGGGGTGTCGACGGCACCCCCCCCCCACCCCCAAATGACAACGGTCCGCTTTCTCATGCTAAAGGTCCGCGTTATCTGTTGAAGGTCCCGCTTTGCCATATTGAAGGTTTGTCGCTTGTATAAAAGCTGTTGGGGTTATCTATTATTTGTACATGTTAGCAACACGGATGATGTCTCATTCCTCCTCCGATTTGTAATTAGAAAGTGGGATCCCTATTGTACACAACGGCACGAGCATGAATGCTAAATGTGGCAGTCCGTCCAGGATGACTAGTGCCACCTCAAGACGAATGATGCTACTAACTTGACTTGCCTGAACACCAAAAAAACACCTAATGGATGGATAACGTACAATGGCGCTATTTCCCGGCTATTTTCATATTGGAAGGCCGTATTCCAGCAACGCGAAAATGTTGACCCATATCGGCGGAACATTATGTACACTACCCTTTTCCATAAGTGAACCTCCGGGCTTTTCGCCTGAACTATATTAGGGTTTACCTCTTCCCTCACACTCATTGATCACGTACCAAGTTTGGTTTGAATTGAAGCGATACTTCAAATGGGAAAACTGTAACCAAATTACAAAACCTTCACCAAAATGCTCGGACATGTATGTATTCACACATACATACACATTTGTACATACACAAATACAGGATGACTCAATAAAAACTTAACCCAAAATGAAAGTGATATTTTACCACTTTCTGTAATTTGATATCTGTGGATTTTATTTTATCATAAAGAATGGGTAATTGAGCATCTTGCCTGAAAAAAATATTCATTTGGGTTGAGTGGTTTTCAAGAAATAGTCAACGAACAATGAGTCAGCAAAACAGACTTGTCCATGAGTATGGAATGATAAGTACACATCAATGGTTTTGGCAACCGGGCTTTTCAAATCTGAAATCATACTATAGCATGCAGTTGTGCTTAAAGCCAGATATCTTTCCTGAACGAGGACTTTAAACATTCTCATAATAATGGCACCTCAATTTACCCCACAACAACGAGCTTTCGCGGTTACGATTTACTACCAAACTGGTAGCTATGTAGCTGTGCAACGGCAATGGCCAAACAGGTTCCCCGGAGTGAGAATACCAACCAAGCCTGCTATCTGTAACATGTCAACAAAGGACGAAACGGACGTCCTATGTGCGTCAGAACACCTGCGAACATTCAAGCTGTAAGACAGGAGCTAGGCAACAACCCACGCACAAGCATAAGGAGAAACCATGTCGCAAATGTCTCCAGATCGTCATTTCAGCGCATCATTAGTGATGACATCAATTGGCTTCCATACAAAATTGTGAGACGCCATAATTTGGATGCAGGTGATCCTCAACGTAGGCTGGAGTTTTGCAACTGGCTAATCAAAAGACCACAGCCCTTCTTTAGAGAACTTGTTGTTGTTGATGAGGCCAATTTTCCAATGATTGGCTTAGTGAACTCTCAAAATGTGAGAGAGTATGCCCCAAAAGGGAGCCCTCCCAATGATTTTGTCTACAACAGACCTAATAATCGCAGAAAAGGTGCAGTTTTAGCAACTGTTACAGGTACAATAACCTAATTCGCCCTTTTTTGTTGATGGAAATTTGAATGGTGTCGGGTAATTCAATATCATTAATGAACATTTGGAACCAGAGTTGCGGCGCATTTTTCAGCAGCAAAGAAATGGAGCAATTCGTCGTGCCTGGTTTCTTCAAGATAGTGCACCAGCACACAGGTCTGTAATGGTTAGAAACCCTCTTCAGGAACTATTTCCAAATCGGATCATTGGATGAGGGCATGCGGTGGAATGGCCCCTCGGTCAATGGATCTAACTCTGCTAGATTTTTGGCTATGGGGTGATGTAAAAGCTAGAGTTTACAATGAGGGTCCCCAAACACATTACCAGAACTACGACGACGGATAAACGATGCATTTACCGCAATTAGGAGAACGCGTGTAACATCAAGAGCTGTTCAACACATCCAGGGCTAACAAGTGCATCGCAAATCAGGGAGGACATGTGGAAGATAGAACTAAAGGTAAGACCGTTAAGATAAATTACTTTTGATGTTGCAATTGTGTTCAACCATGCCTAAGAAAAATCATGCTCCGTGGACAAAAAAAAAAAAAAAAAAAAGGGGGGGGGGGGGGGGGGGCACTCAACTTTTTTCAGGTAGGGATGTGCGGCCCCGATTTCCGAACTTGGGGGCTTGTGAACTGATTTTGTTTCCGAAAGTAGGGGCTTGGGAACTGAAATTTTGAGAAATTTGCAGGCTTGGGAGCTGAAATTTGGCCAAAATTCAGTTTCTGGGGCCAAAATTTTCTGAAAAGAGGACCTTATCTGAATTATGTTTCAACTGGTGGTCTTGGGAACTGCTGGAGAGACGCGAAAGGGGGTCTTAAGGGCCGCACATACCCGTACCTCTTTCCAATGTCAGTGCCCCTCGGGCTGTTTTGCTGACTTTTTGTTCAGTGGAAAATATCTTGAGAACCACTCAACTAAAATGATCAAAAAAATCAGGTAAGATGCTCTATTACCAATACTTTATGATAAAAGAAAGTGGAAAAATATCACTTTCATTTGGGGTAAAGTTTTTATTTTGCTCTGAGAGGAAATTCACTGAAATTTAAATTCTATGAATCCCCTTTAACTAATTCCAATGTTTGAGGTGCATACGATTACGCACCAACATGTCAATGAAAGATATTCAGTCTCCCAATCCTCATAATGATACGACAAATGCAAGTTTCATCTAGGGAAATGTTGAAACTTGCCGAAACACTTTCACCTTATAGGGATGATGTTCACCCACTGCGAGCAACCCATCTTGTGCTGACATCGATAGGCAATTGTACCACACCCATCCTAAATCACTTTCGCCATTCCTACTGCCTTTACTAAAACTCATTCGAAGAATCTTGACATAACGTGGTTGGCCGATTCCATCCCATATGAATTTGTACACACGACGATCATAATCCCGTCTACATGCAGCATATATTTCCCTTGCATTGTTCATCAAGAGCGCACTCCTAAATTCCCACCCATCAGGTGCTTCTTTACTGCACAAATCCTGTCTTATGTTTGCTAACGATTTCACTACAAACTCCCTTTCACCCATTACCAGCAGGAAATCCGATGCAATGCTAAGCCCGCGTATAGGGACAACACTGGTTTGTACGAATGTCTGTTGTTGGAATTCGGGCAGACTACAAACCACTATTGTATTGCACTCAGGAAAATCTTCATTTGGGCGTCTTGCGTGGTTACGTTCACCCAAATATAATCCGATGACAGCAATGGTGGAATTTGCCACTATACAATATGGATCTATCTGGTCGCCCTGAATCCTGTATCTCTTTTCAATAGCGCGCTGATTGTATTGGTACACGTAAGGATTGTTTTTACATATCACTAATATGCTGTTGGGCAATGATGGACTCACTGCTACATCTCTAATGTCATTTCCTTGCCGCTCAGCAGACAGTGTGTATGCGAGGTGTGAGCCTTCATTAGTCACCTCATACACATCCACATAGCACAGGGTACAGATTGCCAGGTGTTGAGGACTTACCCAGCGACATGCAGTTACGTTTGTGTAGATTTGATGCCCATCATATTGCCAAACTACACCTGCAAAGTAGATGAAAACATCAGAGAGTGATTATTACAGCAAACTACAAAACAAAATTTCAGCCATATCGTAAGACAATTGTTCACAGCTTTGGCCAAAGAAGATTTTTGTTGGCGAAACCCCGCCATAACCTGACTAGCTCTAATTTTTAACAATATTGGTCGATTAAAGCACACAAATTTGAGAAGTTTGGTGCTTTTTGAGTCGTGAGCTCGTAGTGCACCTTTTACGCAGATTTGGGGACAGAAAACTAGTACATTTTGAGAACTTTTCAAGTACAATGTGCTCGAAATATGCTTTTTCTATACACATTCTAAAGATGGATATTTGAAACAGGAAACCAGTACATTTGAAGTACATTTTAGTACATTGCAAGTACGTTTCTAGTACATTTGAGCACAATGTTATGGAAGTGTAAATTTTATGTAGACATTTGTCAGTGAACAAGTAGAGTGATTGAAATCTAGTAAATTTATGTACTCGAAATATACGCTAAAAATACTCAAATGAGTTTTCCAAATCTGCACATAAAGAAATTTCATCCTACAAGTATATTTCAAGTACGGTATTCGAAATCCACTCGAAAAAGAACAACTCCGAAATAATTTTCAATAATCTCCAGTCACTTAAATAAACCAGTAACCAGCCAAAGAGTTTACAGTCATAACTATAAATGCCTAGCTCTTACGTAGATATTGTATATTCCTAACGTCCTTAGAGGAAAACCTGACGATCACCGCAAAGAAGTGAGGTAGCGTTATTCTTGTTAGATCTAGGAGCAAGTTCCCCTAACAAGACAGGGGCCCGCTCCGTGGTTTGTTCAAAAGTGCATTAAAATACAGTAAAGGGATGTTACGGATATACAGGATGATCAATGAAACATGGACACTTACTCCCACTTGATTCGAATATCGACGTCAAAGAATTTATTATTTGACCAACATCTGGACGCTTGTCGGGATCTTTGTTCCAGCATTGTTTCATCAGCTCTCGTAGACCTCTGGGGCATTTCTGGCCAATCTCTGGTCTCAGATCCTCCCCCACCACTTTCTGCATAATCTTGTCCTCGTGTTCATCCTTATACGGTTCTTCGCATGTGTCTAACTCCCACAACACAATTCCTATTGCAAAGATGTGTGCTTTTGGCGATGGCTTCTTATCTTGCAAGACCTCTGGAGCAAGCCATTTGATACTATCTTTACCGCCATTTGTTTTCTTTTTGATACTTGTGGGATATTTCGCGATGCCAAAACCACATACCTTCAACTGATTGTCAGCTGTTATCAAAAGATTGGGCGACTTTATATCGAGATGCGGGACCTTCTTTTCTTGAAGGTACTGGAGGCCTCTTGATGCCTGTATTGCCCATCGTGCTTTGAATTCTGATCGAAGGCTAGATTGGTCTTTGAGGTAGTCATACAGAGAACCCTTGGCAGCATATTCGGTTAACACCACAGCATAATTTGTCGTAACAACTAAACCGTAATACTCAACAATGTTAGGATGGTTAAGATTTTTAAGAAAGTCGATTTCCTTTTTTAGCCTCTGAGCGAAATCGTCATCTTCGGTTACATTTATCTTCTTAGCCACTGCTTCTATTTTGTCGCGGTAGCCGAATCGCCAAGTAACTCTGTAGATTTCACTACCACTTGCTCCATACCCTAAGAGTTCATGGTAGGTAAGATCGGATTCACTGATTGTCGACTTGAAACGTTTTGGTTTGCTTGTAGCCATTCAGTTTGGTTGCTGTTGTTGTTGAAACCTGTATGTAAAAGCATATTATTACTGATTCGTTAGCCAAGTGTATATAATTTCTAGGTTACCGTAGTTCTATGCACCGAATACAAATCGTGGATTACGTAAATGATTTGCATGGCACTTTCGTATTACACAGAATGTGCTTGAGTATAAAAGTGACTTCTGATCTTAAAGCAGGGCGTTTTTTGAGAAAATACACCGGTCAGAATAATCCGATTACCTCAAAAAACATTATTAGTTTAGCTGCGGGGCTTATACTAGACGCAATGTTCCCGGAACCACCGTAGGTGGCGCAGCACACGACTAGGGCTTTGACGGAAAAAAAAAAAAAAAAAAAAAATTTATCTTCTTAGCCACTGCTTCTATTTTGTCGCGGTAGCCGAATCGCCAAGTAACTCTGTAGATTTCACTACCACTTGCTCCATACCCTAAGAGTTCATGGTAGGTAAGATCGGATTCACTGATTGTCGACTTGAAACGTTTTGGTTTGCTTGTAGCCATTCAGTTTGGTTGCTGTTGTTGTTGAAACCTGTATGTAAAAGCATATTATTACTGATTCGTTAGCCAAATCGTGGATTACGTAAATGATTTGCATGGCACTTTCGTATTACACAGAATGTGCTTGAGTATAAAAGTGACTTCTGATCTTAAAGCAGGGCGTTTTCTGAGAAAATACACCGGTCCGAATAATCCGATTACCTCAAAAAACATTATTAGTTTAGCTGCGGGGCTTATACTAGACGCAATGTTCCCGGAACCACCGTAGGTGGCGCAGCACACGACTAGGGCTTTGACGGAACACTCTCAATAACTTTCGTAGTAAAATACCAGGTAATGACCTAAAATGCCCCAGATATCTATGATGTAGCCAACATTTTGACATTGTAGAACGCCTTAGAATGGTTTCAACAGGGTTGTAAACGCTGAAAAACATACGAAACAGCATACATCTGAGCAAAAAAGTGAATTTTATGATTTTATATAAAAGACCCGTGACGTCACGGTGAACGTCTTAGAGCACATCAAATGTTAGATCACGTATTTTGTCGCGCGTTCTTTCTTCGTCTTCGGAAGCATCGTCTTCGGAAGCATTCGGATGCTCGGAAAACGTCACCCAAACGATCTGTTCTCTTCAAATTTATACCAAATTTGACCGATTTGGAGTAATTGTTTAGATTTTACAATCGAATCATTATTCGCTACGCGAAAGTGTAAAATTTAGAATTTTTTGTCGTTTTTATTTTTTTAACAATTTAGTAGGTAAAGTTTAAGTATTATATTTTCAACACACACAAAAAAAAAAATCCCGCGTGGTGCAGTCGGTTAAGTTCTGAACTCGCGATCTATATTTCCCTGCGTTGGTGGTTCGACCCCCACACAGGGCGCATTATTTTCCTTCCTCTTTCATCTTCCTATAATTAATAATTTTAGGCACTAATGGTATTCAAAATACTAATTAGATTTTATTTTATTTTTTTTCTCGAAAAAATACGTGTTATAGGCCGGATCGGACCGTATCAAATAAATAATATACTCGTACAAGACGAAAAGTATTGTGAATACTGTACCAAAGGGTGGTGAAAGCTGGCGATACACTATTATCATGATGATGTATGATGAAAAACATCAAAATCAGTAGGTGAGAGGATGCATTCCACGTATGGGTAATGCATCCTCTCACCACCAGAATCCTTCATCAACAACAATCATTCTCCAAGCACAGGAACATAACACAAAATCAGTTCAAGACAAGTACCAGTACATTGAAATCCCTTCAGCATGCCTTCAACAAAAAACCCAAGGGCCCTTGGAAGTTACTTAGAATTTTCATTATTGATGAGATATCCATGCATTTAGAATTTGCACATGTCTATACCCATTATGCTCCCCCCCCCCGATGCGCCCCGGGGATGCGCCACAACATCTATAAATGTACAGGTAGCCCCCCTTCATCTGGTCAGACGCAACACGTGGCATCTATCTCTAGTTCCGAAAAAACTCTGGGTTAGGCTTATGGTTTATGAAGATGTCGCTAAAAGTCAGTTCCGGGCCGGAGTTTTATGGGGTTGAACCAAGGGGGTGAAACGCATTCAAAACCAGTCGTCCGTGCTGGGCGCTGACATTTTGAATATTGCACGGAATAATTATCAGTTTGAGTGCTTGTATACACACATAATGTCAATTCGATACAAACAATCCGCCAAAATATCAGTTGTTGGATGTTGGGTGCTATTGGGTGGTTAAATTTTGTCCTACCCATGGCCACACAACGAATGAAATGACACATCAGTCGTCTTGATTTAAATAAACCGCCTCAATGAATACATCTTTTCACCTAAGCGCGCATTGCATTATGAGAAAAAAGAGTATCTGAGCACAATGATCCAGGTACACTATTATTACACCTGGCCACCTCTAACACATACATTAATTTGTATCACTACCGATTAGTGTATATGCAAAGCGGCACCCACAGTGTGTGGAAGAAGCGGAGGCAGCCTTTGCTTTCTATTTTTCTTTGTGGTCGGCAAAACATGCGAGACGGTGAATTTCTAAAGATTACGTAACGTTTTGCCTCTCTATCTATATAGAACCTCTTTGGGTTGAACAGTTTCGAACCACGTTTCTTTGTTTTTCTAACAATAGAAACTGCGGCCAGCCTGAAAGGTCCTGGCCGAACCAGCGAGCCACCGCTGGTTAAATTTTAAATTAGAGGTTAATTCGTGTTTATACAGTCACATATTAAAGACGCTGTATGATTTTTATTCAAATGGATATACAAATTATTTTGGCGAACAGAATTTTTAGAAATACACTTCTGGCAAGCAACATAATTTTATCTTTCAGTGGCTTTTTATTTGACATAAATCGGAGTCATGTTTCAAAAGTTATGGCAAATCAAAGGTTGTAAATTCAGCATATTAAAAAAAAAAAAAAAAAAAATGTCTATACCCATCATGCCCCCCCCCCCCCCCATGCGCCCCGGGGATGCGCCACAACATCTATAAATGTACAGGTAGCCCCCTTCATCTGGCCAGACGCAACACGTGGCATCTATCTCTAGTTCCGAAAAACTCTGGGTTAGGCTTATGGTTTATGAAGATGTCGCTAAAAGTCAGTTCCGGGCCGGAGTTTTATGGGGTTGAACAGTTTCGAACCACGTTTCTTTGTTTTTCTAACAATAGAAACTGCGACCAGCCTGAAAGGTCCTGGCCGAACCAGCGAGCCACCGCTGGTTAAATTTTAAATTAGAGGTTAATTCGTGTTTATACAGTCACATATTAAAGACGCTGTATGATTTTTATTAAAATGGATATACAAATTATTTTGGCGAACAGAATTTTTAGAAATACACTTATGGCAAGCAACATAATTTTATCTTTCAGTGGCTTTTTATTTGACATAAATCGGAGTCATGTTTCAAAAGTTATGGCAAATCAAAGGTTGTAAATTCAGCATATTTCTCATAAATGATAAATATTGTCCCTAAAAACAATAAAATACACAAGATATTCATTCTTATGTATTTTATTGTTTATCAAGGGGCGATATTAAAACACCGTTTCTGTAAAAAATAATAACTTGGAAAAATTTCAAGGTAGCGCATTGCCTTATCGGAAATTAGGAGCAGTAAATGAATAAAGGTTGGTGACCCGATCGACAACCTCGTTCCTCTACTTTACCCCCGTCAAACCTGATATGTTGGTATCGAAAGAAACTTCACATTTTTCTCAATGCCCCATTGACATTTTTAAAGGCCCTGGAAAATGTTTTCTTTTGATGTTATGAACAAAACCGTCCCCAGGTGTGGCGACCACACTAGATCTCATACACGCACTGTTTTATTTGGTACACATTTATGGGTCTACTCTTCAAACGGCTGCACCGATTTAACCCATTATCATGTTTGAGGAGTCCAAGTGTGTGAAAACATCGGATCCAAAACATGATAATGATAAAATTGGATGATTTACGCCCAATATTAATTGGTCTCGCTATGAGTTTTAAAATACTGGGCTCGACTGCGTCTCGCCCAATATTTTTGCAACTCATAGCTCGACCAATTAATTTTGGCTTAATCGATCCAATGTTTTAATATATCAAAATTTGTAATCAGATATTTTTGGCGATACACTTCCAGGAGATGGAGAAGAAAATGTATGAAAAATTGGACCATCGGGTCATCTCCCTTTAAGCATATCAGTCTAATTTTGCCGGACCACGTTGTACCAATTAAGCCAATATCAACTGAGGACTAAATGGTATATTATTGTAACTAATATCAACTTAAATGGTAAATAAGGCAGATAAAGCCTTGCAAAACTGACCTTTGCACACATACCTGTTTCGTGTTTTATGGTTTATTGAACCTGATCGATGTTGGAACGTTTTTCCCATATACATGTCCCGGGAGGAAGTGAAGGAATAAGGGAAGAGGGGAAAGAGAAAAGTAGGAAACTCTGGTTGGTCTCGAACCGGGGCCCTTCGACCGGGGATATCACGCTACGGCGATGTCGCTGGCCCGGCCAGCAATTTCGTGCCCATGTGTCTTCGTTTGATGACGTCATTGCTGCATCCGGGACTTAGGGCATTTTTCTCACTCAGTGCATTGGGTTTTTTCATGTTAGGGTTAGGGTAACTAATTATAAATCTTTTTGCATAATGTATTATCAAAAAAGAGGTATGATAAAAAATGGTGGCACATCACAGTGTTTAATATATATCACAGTTAAATAGTAGAAAAAGTAACTACTTTGGCATGGACTAGTCGCACAGTTTAATGTTTTTGAGCAGAAATACGTTTTTCCCAGAATTTTCTGGGATATATTTTAACCAAATAAATTACGTATTTGCATGTTAATTTAATACACTTATTGATAGTTAAATTTGAATGTTAAGCGCCTTTTTTAGTCTTAAAACTAACAGAAACTAATTAATTTTGTGTCCCATGCTTCCCTTTTCATAAGTTTTCCTGTGATGGCTTGTGTTTTCCGTGAACAAATTTGAAGCAAGCAAGTGGGCAAATCTAAAGCAGTTTAAATTAAAGACAATGTTTTTGTACTTAATCAATTAACAGTTAATTATGCAAAATATAGATTATTAATTATTTTATCGTTTAGAACAATATTTAAATCATCGTGGGCTTGAAACATATCTGTCGCGCGTTCTATTGAACATGCATGTTAAAAACATTAAAAAATACAGCAACTACAGCCAATTAGCAACTCTTTATTTAGAATTATAATCACACAATCGAATAGGTCATAGGTGTATAGCACATAACTCAAAACTCCCCTTAATTGTGGCCTTAATTTTTTAGCAGAATTGGCTACACAAAGAAATGTAGAACCACTCCGTACAGAATTTCAAAGTTAAAGGCTGATTCGAGATTTCGAAAATATAGTTTTTGGTGGAAAATTAAAAACTAGTAAACTAGAACAAAAGATTCAAAGTAAATAAAAATGCACAATCCAAGGGTTGAGATGAATCGAGATTTTTCGTTTTGAGGCAGGAAACATTATGATAGAGTAAGTGCCATAGGATACTGTGTATAACAAAAATTCCGGATCCGGAATTTGTAACAAAGTTGTGATTTCTATTTTATGAAGGACTTCGATTTGAGCGTTAAGTTATTTCACACGTGATTAGTTATGGACAAGCATTATGTATCAAACTGCAAAAAACAAAATTGTTTGAAAAATTGGGGGCGCCCTCCTCTGGAAATCTATAGTCAGCCTTAAAGAGACACCGGTACATTGAAAAAAAATCGGTGCGCATCTCAGATTTTTCAAAATTTATATTTTTGCCATTGTTTGTAACAAGCTCTTTAGGATGAATAAGAAAATATGGGTGTTAAAGAATGATATCCCATTATAAATAAAATGCTTCAGGCGACATTTATTCAGCAGATGACGGAAAATATGGCCCTTTAACACAAAGACAACACAACCCGGAGTTGTCCCAACAATGCACACCCTTGTTTCACCGGTCAGTGGACTTTGTGGTTTTAATATCAATGGTCGCCGTCTGTGATATCATGGACTAGAGACTTTGTGTTAAGGTACGGCCAAACTCAAAGTATGAATGTCTTATCTGTTGGGGGGGTAGGGTATGTTTATGTTTTGTTGTAACATGTATCTATATTCTTGCAATGGCCTACACTATCACTTGCGAGCAAATTGAAGAAATTTCACATTTTGTGAAAATGTGCCAGTGCCGCTTTCATAACAATTCAACTATTAAGAAATGATTCGAAAAGACCTTGCCTTTGACTCCTGGAAACCTGTCCGAGACTAAAAGAGATTGCGTGAAACCATGGAATTTCGGTCCTTGGGGAATCCCAATTTTACGCAACAGGCGATTTCCCATACTGACAGGTATTGTTGTGTAGTTGTCACGATTGAGTTAATTTATATATTAATGATGCAAATAAAAGTTGAAAACCAGGACATTTAATTAATAATATATCTGTTTTTGGCTTGTATTCTCTTCCAAAAGACGACTCTGAACACCATTCTTGCACAAAATATCTTTAAAGGACTAATTAAAAGCTATAAATCTTGATACATTCATTGTAAATGGACGATTACACGTCATGAATGTCAAAGTAAATGTCCTAGGTCAGGGTCATATGTAAGGAAGCTGGTTCCCGTGGGCTTTTCGTGTTTATTTTCTATTTTTATTGGATACCAATATACATTAGCTACTTTATCAAAATATCGATGGTGCCAATTTTTCTGAGCAAATTAACATGACGCCATTAAAAAAAATCATAGAACACGCCCAAGTACATGTAGGCCTACCATGAAGGTAATAACTGAAAGGGTGGGATATATTTCTTTGACCATTAAAAACTCTTATCTGGCGTTTCAATTTTGATAGCGTCTTCAAATTCACGATGGCGCCCAAAACGGCTGCATTTGAAGGTAAAACCTTCAAATTACCATGTATGTGCATATTAAAGTGTAAGAGTATGTCCCTGACCATTAGAAATTCGTATCTGGCATTTCCGGCTTGATAACAATGGAGAAATCCCAGATGGTGACCAATACGTCTGCCGTTTCAGACTTTTCTAAAGCTACAAATTACCATGTCTGTAGGCTACAGGGATGTCTATTACCATATGTCTGTACAGGGATGTCTAGCCTATTCTTATTCGTCCGTGAGGTGAACGAATAAGTTTGCTCTCTATGGTCATTTAGGGAAGATTTTGATGCTTAGGTGATTGGAACCTACGTTAAATTTTTGGAAAGAATAGGTCTAAAATGTGGCAAGGAGGGGGAACAATTTTGATTTCTGGAAAAATAGACCCCCCTGTCAGTCTGTATTAATTTAGTTATGTATTATTCCGAAATGATTATAAAAGTTTATATTGGGGTATGGGACATGTTTTTGATCACTAGATATGTATAATAATAGGCCTATATATCAATATTACTTTATTTGTTATCAGGCTTAAATGTTAACAAACCAAAATATACCAGACACGAGTTTCTAATTGTCAAGGTTTTATTATTTCATACTTAAATTCTTACTTTTATTCTGATTTCTGGATAATATAACTAAATATATCCAGATGGTAAACTGCAGATTTTAACGTAATTTGAAGACGTCAAATAGACGTCCATACTGGCTGCCATCTTGAAATTACCACACAATTATTATATCTAGTCAAATTGTGAATTTATTCACGAATTTTGCTATTTTGGTGGAAGTTTTGGAGACATTTTGGCAACATTCTGGATCTAAAGCAAGGTAATGCTTGGTAAGAGTTTCTGGTGACCATTGAAAATATATGTGTGTGTCTCTCCTCATATAAATGCTTATTTGGAACCAATAGGCCTATGCCGCATTTTCAATAATTTTTGGACGCCATCTTGAACTGGAATGCTGTATGTTTTCATTGGTTTTAACATTTTGACTGTGTTATAATATGATAAAATGAAACTAAACGGTTGATTTGATTGTGTGGTGTATTTCAATTTGAATTATGACGTCACTCAATTTGCATGTAAAATGGTGAACACACGCTAGAAAAAATTGACACCATCATTTTTTGGCACAATCATATCATAATTAACAAGTTCCCGCAGAAAACGGAAAATAAACATTCAAAGCCCGCGGGAACTCATATAGCCAAGATAAAAGAACCAATATAAGCCAAACACAGGTACACATTTTCCGTTACTGCAGTGAAAATACGGTACATGTTATGACCGGGAGTTTATTTCAGTATCACTCTGAAAAGTGGAACACCACTACCCTTGCGTCCATTTTTAACATACGACTTACCTTGGTCAAATTCGATGCAAGTTGACCACACAAAGGAAATCTTTATAGTCCAGGCTACAGATTCATTGATTACTATATAATATCAATCTTGTTTTAAGATTTTAAACGTTAATAGCAATGTAGCTTATCACAAAGCTATTGAGTAATAATTCGAAAGACCTTGCCGTTGACTCATAGAGAGATTGCGTGAAACCATGGCGCTTCGGTATTGGGAAATCCCCGATTCTACGCAACAGGCGATTTCTCGTATCGGGCTGTGTAGTTGTCACGATTGAGTTAATATACTGTATATTGATGCAAATAAAAGAAAAACAAACAAAACAAAACAAAACAAAAAACAAATAAAAAAACAATATCGGACATCGTATCCGATTGAGTATCATTATTTTAGAGCAATAAGAGCAATTCGGGTTAAGTTCTTATTTAAATTATAGACCGGAAGCCCAGAAGGTTTTGATCAACGAACGAGATACCAATATCTGAATGCGGGAAAATTCAGAGAAAAATATAACATTTGCAGATATGAATGTCTGCCGGAGACCCGCTGCTGCGTGTATCGCAAGCCATAAAGGACATAACGTATTGCTGCAACGCGTTGCGAGAAAGTAGCAACGCTTTGCGAGCTTCACAACGCGTTGCAAGCTTCACAACGCGTTGCAAGCTTCACAACGCGTTGCAAGCTTCACAACGCGTTGCTAAGGTCCACAAGCCATAAGGGTCATAACGTATTGCCGCAACGCGTTGTGAGAAAGTCACAACGCGTTGCGACATTTCAGCAACGCGTTGCGACATTTCAGCAACGCGTTGCGATATTTCGGCAACGCGTGCGGTGTAGGCCAATCAAAATCATCCATTTCTGTGACGTATTTCAAAAATATAAATCTCACAACGCGTTGCGACCTTCACAACGCGTTGCAAACCTTCACAACGCGTTGCGGCAATACGTTATGACCCTTATTGCATTCACAACGCGTTGTGAATTAGTTTACAACGCGTTGTGAAGCTCGCAACTCGTTGTGAGGGCTTGCAACGTCGTTGTGAAAGCTTAAGGTTATAAAGATTGCCGCACGCGGTTGGATTTATTTGTGACATACGTCACAGAAATTCATGATTTGATTGGCCGACGACCGCAACGCGATGTGAACTTCTCACAACGCGTTGCGGCAATACGTTAGGACACCCTTATGGCTAGTGGACCTTCGCAACGAGTGTAAGCTCGCCAACGCGTTGTAAGCTCGCACACGCGTTGTGAGGGTTGGGAAGATCGCAACGCGTTGTGAAGGCTTGCAACGCAGTGTGAGTTTCAAAGTTGTAACAAGCATAAGCAAATCATGCAGTACGATGAGGGTAACACGAAAATGAATATGACTTTATATCTTGATAGTGTAATGTAGTTTTATAGCTTCTTGTAGATAGTTGGGTAATTTGGGGGCAATTCCTGACCGTTGGAGAGCAGAGTATCATTTCTTCAGTGGATTTTGGTCTCTCTGGAAGGTAATGAACAACTTTAGCGGGGTTGCCCCTCGAGAAAGTTGTGGGGGGGAATCCAGGAGGGGAAATTAATATTTATTAAAACAATAAATAAACAAAATAAACAAACTCGGCTCATGATGAATTTCGGCTTCGCCCCCGCATGAAACTCGGCTCGTGATGATGAAACTCGGCTCGTGATAAACTCGCCACGTGTACATTTAGGCTGGATATTCTTGGGTGGCAATCCACGACTTACCCTCGATTTGACGGCATACCCTAAAACCCCACGGTAAGGGGTACCTTTCACATTGTTTTAGCAAAAGACGGAAATGAGTACCTGGGGGTCCGTTCCCGAAACTCCGTCGTAAATCTAGTGCATACTGGTCATGCTGAGTGGACCCAATTTGGTATGAAAATGTTATGAAAAGGTTATTTGTAGGACAATACGCAGGACTAAATTAGTATACACGTATAGGGTTACGCCAGATTTGGGGAGCGGGCCAAAGGGAAGTTTTTTTTTTTTAGATGTGGGAGAGAGAGAGGGGAAAGTTCACTAGGTTGTGCAGTTCCTTCCCCTGTGTTACGACGAGGAAAATTATATCCTAGTTACCCAGAAGGGCCCTCCTAATTTCACATTCGACGCGTCAGTTGGTATTCCAGCCATTTCCCTTCATTTTCGGTCAGCTTAACGACCTTTCTTTTCATTAAAGTTACCTACTACTTATAGTAAATCGAAAACCTTTACTGAGCAACGAGAAAACATAAATAGGTGGTCATGGCGCCAGTCTGAAGGGTTTAAAGGAAAAATATTACACACAAGGAAGCTTTTCTTAGGCTTTAATATTCATTCAGTTGAGGGTTTTAACACATGTAAAAGCAATGCTAAATATGCCAAAAAAAGGTAAAAAAGGAAAAACACAAACAAAAACGCGGTTTTGACAAAATGTGATAATGGGTCTTAACACTGAACTGCATAAGGGGTTTGCACTTCCGGTTAGTGCATAAGGGGGGGGGGGGCTCCTAGGGCCCCATCATTTATATAACACTTGTCCTAAAGGAAGTTTAGATTAAATTCACCACATGTAAAAGGGATTTCAAAGACATAAATAAAGAAAATAAGAAAAAATAAAGAAAATAAACACTAAAAAAAGTTATTCAGTAAGAAAACAAGGGCAAACATGATTTCAACTTGGCGTCAAAATGTGCGAAAAAGGACACTAATCGTTTCGGCATTTTTCTATGGCAAGATTCACCTCGACTTTGCTGATTGCTTTAATGGTGAAGAAGAACTCATATTTTACCCATACATATATTAAGCACAAGAACATATATGTTCATTGCCATTTTATTTTGGTTAGGTTTACTTGTATAATTTACCTTAGTACCTACAGTAAACCACTATATGATGGATATTGTTTACAAAATAAATATTATGCACCAATGGTCATACTATACTTTCGAGAACTGTTTGATAATTATTACTTTGTTAGGTCACTAGGTGTATGCATATGAAAATCAGAATCACAGTAACTCTTTAATATTTTTTCTTTTTTGTAAGGGCACTTCCGGGTATGAGTGCATTACGGGGTTGGGGAGTTGCCTCCTAGGGACCCAGGCTAATTAACGTAAAACAAGAAGCGATGGATTTAAATTTTTTGCACCATTTGCAAGCGCAAACTAAAAGTTGACCAAGCAAAAAATATAAACCAAATTATATTGCAGCGTTTTAAAAAAAAAACGCCAACCAAAAGAAGGAGCCCCCAATGCCCCTATGCCTTTTAAAGGTCTGACTCAGAGATTTTTGAAATATAAATTTTTGTTGCATTATTGAAAATAGTCAACTAGACTAAGATAGTCACCTGAAAATGCCCAATTCCAAGTTTGAGGTGTATCGGATTTTCGTTTGATGCTAGTAAACTTTTTAGGCCAAGGAATGATTCTTAGTTTTCCTGTTGGAGGCGCGCATCAGATTTGCCAACTGTGGCAAATATTTCATTATTTTGTGAAAAAAATGTTTTTTACTTGAACAACGTGATAATAAAAAAAATGTTCAGTTGCTCAAATTATTCAAGCTCCCTTCTGTTCATTTTAAGCAGGTTCATTGGGAGGGTGTCACAGTTACCGTTAATAATGAATTTTCTCCAGATTTTTGTCCGATAGCATAAAAAACTTTCGAGCAAAAAATACTGAACTGATATTTTTAAAGTTTTGAAGAAATATCCTGCAAATACCCCTGTTTGTTAATTGGGACACTTGTTAAACTTTGTTTTATATAAACAAATATAAGTGTAGTAGTGTATTCAAGAAGCATTAGAGTGTCATAATGAAATGGGCAGCTAAATAATGAAATGACAGTAAAAATGAATAATGAAAGCGGACCTCGTCACCTTTTAAAAAGCTCCAAAGGAAACAAGAATCAACTTCCTGGCCTTATGGTAGTATACAGTGCCATAGGATATGGTATAACTAAATTTGCGGATCCGGGAAAAATTTATAACAAAGTTGGCATTTCTGTATGAAGACTTCGATTTGAGCTAGCTATTTCACACAGGTTAGTATATGGTAAAGCATTATGTATATGCAATTGCAAAAAACACAATTTGTTTGAAAAAAAAAAAAATGAGGGCGCCTCCTCAGGAAATCGCCGACCGAACCCAGCCTGTTTTTTAATTGTAATAGAAACCCGTCCCTAGCCTGTTCTCTGCGAAAGTGCCGATTAAAGCAATTAATGGCCATTTTTGAAGAGCGCGCCCCCCAATGTTCAAAGTTAGTTCGAATTTTGGCACCTGCAACAGGAGCTAAGAAAATGGTAGTGATCATAAAATAGCGATTTTATAATTAGAATTGGCGATCCTGATTCGAGTAACGGCAGAGCTGGAAAAGCCTTAAGTTTATGTCCTCATGACGAAATAGTGCCATCGAGAAGATAACCTCTAACTTGACTTGCCTGAACCAATAAAACAACTATTGGATGAGCGTAGACACGACATGGCGCTATTCCGGCTAGTTCAACATTGGAAGCCGTAGTTTCCAGCAGACCGTGAATTATTATCGGGATCCCCGATTAAATTATTCTAATTACCAAAATTCCTTCGTTTTTGAAAACAGACATGTTCGCTGATTAACAATTCCAAGGTATAGTTACAGCCAGTTACCAAGCAACGTGTTTTGTTAATTTTTTTAACTTGACAAGATAGCTCAATCAGGGTAAGGTTCGACTTAGTGTTGTGCTCATCCAATGCGTATAGGCGTGCGTTCGTGTCCTGTGAGATTCAGCTGTATTGTACTTACATGGACAAGAAATATCCGCTTGGGTCTCGATTTACCAATGCGCTATTTGGGAAGCTGGTCCGGCTGCGATGGTTATCTCGATGTATGTTTGCTGATAAGGAAAGCGCTGATACAGGATCTGCTGCATCCCTGAAATGATGCTAAATGGTTTATGGTATGACAGGGCCACAGTGATCAGCGGCCATTTGTGTGAAAGCGCTTAGATTTTCTTCTTAGAGGCCAATAGAATTAAGGCGCCTGGCCGTATATAAATCTCTGCTATTATTAAAAAAAAAATCTCATTTTAAAAAAAATTGGGGGGCGCTCTTCAAAAAAATGTGCTCGCTAATATGCTTTAAGATAGCTTATTTGCAGTGCTGTATCTATTGAAAACTGATTTGGAGAGACAGCTGCGTATAGCAGCTGCTATGTGTGATGGAGGTAATGCCAATTTCCTAGCCCATAATCCTCATGCGTGATTCAATAGGCATAATATTAAGGTATAGGCGAGTAGCAGCATCAAACAATGAAGTCGATTTAATGGTCCCCACCCTAAACACCTACATCATACAGTAATGGAAAGCGTAGGATGTCTACTCAGATTAGCATGATGTGAAATGCCAATGCGGCCGAAGCGTGATGTATTTTGGGTCATTTTAGCCAAAAACCATACATTTTGGGCAAAAAAAGGATTTTTGAGATATTGATATTTTGGACATCTATATAACATGCACCATCTATAAGTAGGTTCAGAACTATATTGTGTCTCACAAAGCGGCACAATAAGTTCTAAAGTTTACAACATATACAGTAAGTATATGCGATATTGGCTGAAAATATACGTTTTTCTCAAATTTCATGTTTCTAACACAGAAAACATAGTTAAAGATTTTAGACTTAAGCATCAACGTCTGGTTTTTGTTCTAAAGTTGAGCTGAAAATACTTGAGCTACAATTGGAATTTCATTCAGGTAGGATGTGGAACTCCAATATGGGCCAAAGGTGTGGCTCTGAAAATAGTTATACGTTTAGTTAGAATCAAAATGTCTGGTTTAGGCTTCTCTAAATTGCAGCTGAAAATACTTGATCTACAATTGGCATTCGGATTAGGTTGATTGGTACTGCCAAATGAGCCTAAAGGTGATGTTTTGAGGTCAATCCATTTTTAGCAAAAACTATACCACATTTTTGGGTAAAAAATGATTTTTGAATATTGATATTTTTGACATCTATATAGATATGCCCCATCTAGTAAGTAGGTTTAAGAACTTATTGTGTTCCAAAAAGCTCACGATAAGCTTCTAAAGTTTACAACACTATACAGTAAGATATGCGATATGGCTGAAAGATACGTTTTTCTCAATTCAGGTTTTCTAAACACCAGAAAAATAGTTAAAACTTTTAGCTTAGCATCAAAACGTCTGTGTTGTATGCTCTAATTTGAGCTAAAAATTGAGCTACCATGACATTCATATCAGTATGGTGTGAACTGCCAATATGGGCCAAAGGTGTTGGCTGAAAATAGTTATACTTTTAGCTTGCATTCCAAAATGTCTTGTTTTATGACCTCTTAAATTGAGCTGAAAATACTGGAGCTACCATTGGCATTCATATAGGTTAGGTGTGGAATTGCCAATATGGGCCAAAGGTGTTTTTGGGTCATGTTGTTAGTCAAACACATCCATTTTTGGCTAAAAAAATATTTGAGATATTGGTATTTTGACATCTAGATAACATGCTCCATCTATGTAAGTAGGATTTCAGAACTATATTGTGTCCCAGAAGCTCAAAAAAGCTTATAAATAATAGCAAGTATAGGAAATATTGACGTTCTGAAAATGTGCATTTTTCTCAAATTTACGATTGCCCAAAACCCGGAACTAGAGCTAAACTTTAGATAAGCATTCAAAAACATTCAGTTTTATGTTCCTAAATTGAGTATAAAACTTGGCAATACCATTCGGTTAGGTATGAGTACACATGTCAAGTGGACTGAAGGTATTTTGGCATTTTAGTAAAAAAAAACGTCAATTTTGGGGATTAATATGAAAAAGTATTTTTGGGGGTAATGTTGTTTGACATTCTATGTAACAATTCCTTCTCTATTGTTAGTAAATTTTAAAACTATATACAAGCTTAGAAACTTCAAAATAAGCTTTTTTAAGAGTACAAAATACAAAAAAGTATTGGTGGATATTGACTGGAAAATGTGTGTTTTCTCAAAAATGCATGTTTATGGAAAGCTACTTGAAAGTAAACTTAAGTGTCTTTTCAAAATGTCCATAGTTTTATTCGACCCGGTGAGGGGTGGGGGGGGGTCAAAATTTTGGGGGGGGGGGGGGGGGGGGGGGGACCATTGGAAAGTGGTTATACATGCGCGACCACGGGGTTTCAAAAAGGTATGGAAGTGTTAAAAATCCTACCCTACCAAGTATTGCAATATTTGACGAATGCATAAATATGGTTCTAGGTACATTGCTTTCTATGAATGTGTTTTCTGCGTACGCTGTACTGAATAGTTTACTACCTGCACAAAATAATGGGACCGAATTACGATAAAAAATAAGGTTCACAAATCGGCCCTAATCATGTAAGTTCAAAGTCCCGGTCATGTGTGAAGAAAAGTAGACCTTTTTCCACATTGCAGTGTTTTTGCTACCATTTTCACGTTACATATGTATCCTGCACAATCTTGAAAAAAACCCTTTTTAGTGTTTCTTGGTCTGGCATGATTCCCCGTCAAGGGGGGACAGTGACCCCCCCTTTCCGGGACGTCAAATGTGAAATCTGTTTTTTTTTAAAGATGTTGGTATTAATGTTTTTATACGATGTTACATACCTCTTCACTAAAGAAAGTTAGTGCGAGGAAAATATTACATTTGGGATCGCTTTGATTTTTCTTCTCTTCTATCTCTGAGGCATTGCTTGTATAAAAAATGCAAATTTCTTAGTAAGTAAAAATAAATGAAATGTGTGTGAAATGAGCCCAATTTTGATGCATTTCTACGTATTGGCTGTCTGTGATTTGGTTGGGATGCCCCGCACCACTTGCATCCTTACTATGGCCCTGTCCTGCATGTTAATTTCAATTTTCCATATTCTTTTAAAGTGCTACAATATAGACGTAACATGAAGAAATAGCTCAAACATGTGGGTAATTAATATTACGAAGAATATTTTAGATTCAATATATTATGTTGGGTGTGGTTGAAGTCTAAAATATTCTTCATAAGATAGATGTAGCAGCAATATAGAAATAGTTAATATGTCAATACAATTGAAATGCTTAGTATTTAAACAAATTGCATTCAATGAATTAGCTTTAATTTCTCAGTTGTATATCCAAATTAACTAGTTTTGTAGGATTGATAGTAAGAGAAACATGTAAGAAGGCATCACTTAAAGTACGAGTTGGAAAAATATAAAAAAGAAAAATTTGAGAGAATTTCTGAGACACATGAAAAAAATGGAGAAGGCAAACACAAAGAGGACAGGACAGGGGTCGCACCGAGAACGAAAGGACGTGGGGACGGAAAATAAGGACCATGAGTCCCAAATAGATTATCCATGACAAAATAGTCATGCTTTTGCCAATACTGATTGATGCAATAGCTTCCATGCATAGTAATTGGTTCCCAAATAGTCAATTATATTTTTTTGCAATTAATTATCCTTTTTGCAATTTTGGTGGACTTGAGCATTTGGTGAGTTCTTATAAAATCACTTGATGAAGATGATGACGATGACTGTAAA